>RJWM01006753.1:0-82344 GCA_004363535.1 Dasyprocta punctata
GAGAGAGGAGCTCAGTTAAATACGAGAGTGGATTATTTAAAACACTGTAGCATGTTTCCTGTATTATAGAAACTTTAGGTGAAGTTAGAGAAAGGAAAGAGGTTAGACGCTGCTGTTGCTGAAGGGGCAAGGGAAGGCCAGCACTGAACCAGCACTCGGATGAAGTGGAGACCAGTTATTCCCGTTTTTATCAGAACCTGTGACAGACTTTTCACCTCACGGTTTTGTCAAATTGTCAGTCATATCATGTATTTTCTTTCCTTTCATTAGTTCTTTCCTTTTCTCTTCACCTTTTTTTCTTCTGTCTGGAAAACTGACAAGAGCTCAGTTTTCTGCCCATGTCATTTCTGTAGCCCACAAAATGAAGACAAGCTCCTGAAGACCACCATTTCTGAGCGAAGGGGATTTAAAAAAATAAATAAGGTGTATTATGTGTATGTACTCGTTCTCCAAAATGACTGTAAATAGCATGAACTTCAAACATGTACTTAAAAAAAATACCACTCCTATTCATCTTGGTCACATGTTCTCAGATTTTTCAAATTTAAAAAAATGTTTAATGCTAAGATTTTTGGATCAGTTGTACCATGTTCAAGGGTCATGAAAATCTCAGGTTTTCAAAGCAAAACATCCTGCGTGAAACAGGTTGCTTCAGGTGTGTCTGCACGATATAGGCACCCTCCACATGACCTTCCCAACTTGGTCTAGAATTGTTCCTTCTGTCACTTGCAGGTGTTATGACAAGTAACAAACTACAGTGGAAATGTTTGAATTTTCTGTCTCTGTCCCTAAAGTACCCATCTGGGACGCCAGAGTGGTGACAGGAGATAAATAAAACTGTGTAACTGCCCTGTAGCTTCTGTCTTCTCTGTGGGCTGGGCCACAGATCTCCTTTGTAATGTTTATATTTGTAACTGTAAAGTTTATTCTTTGTGTAGGACATGAATAATAATAGGTTTAAACAGCTTCACAATTAAAGCATGAAAGGGTAAGTAAGGGACACAGATTTCTTGGATCCTGAAGAACACTGTTCTGGCTTTGTCTCTGCTGCTGGGGGCTGAACCCAGGGCCTCACACATGCTAAGCATGTGCCTTACCACTGAGCCCATCCCCAGCCCTGTCCTGGATTTCCACCTATGGAGGCAGGGACGGAGTAGGAAGAGCTTGGATGCTGAGTCACCCCAGACAGACTTGCTCCTCTGACTTCTGTTGTCCTCCACTACACATTCGGTCACCTTGACACTTGGAGTCCCAGGTGAGCAACTCTTCATTCATTCAGGAGGCAGCTGTGACTTGGGACTGTCTCACCCTCCCTCAGCCTTGCTTTCTTCATGTAGTAACAGAACCTCAAGGATAATGGGAAAGTTAAAAGAGGAACTGCATAGCTGGTGCTCAGCAGTGGTCAAAATGTCATGACTAGTTGGTAGCTGTGCTCAGGCTTGGAGGCAGGGGTGTACTCCTGTTCTGGTCCCCTCACACACACACGTTCCTGGAGCGGGGTCTACACTGCTGGGGTTGGGGGTCACCAGTAGCCACAGCAGCAGAGAGTGAATTCTCTGTTGTTGGCAAAGGTAGCCAAAGTGTGGTTTTCACAGCTGGAGCAGAGATGATTACAAGTGAACCCTCTCCAAATATTATCTCTTTCCTCAGTAAGTACTGGAAAAACCTTACCAAATTTAAGTTTAAAACATGATTTTTAGCTGGTGGGTGAAACACTCCCCACAGCAATCCAGAAGGCTCTGTGTGGGAGTAGCTAGAGCCGAGTTAGGCCCCTCCCCAAGTTCTCAGCTCACCTGGAAGCCACTGGCCCCCAAAATTGCAAGAACACTCATTTTACTCAACTTTCACAAAGCAGAGGCTCTGTGAATCCAACTCCATGTTGGGCAGCTGGTGTCTCAGGGATGTGAAATTAGAGGAAATTCTGAGCAAGAGCCTACATTTGCTGGGAAGGTAAAGAGACCATTTTTCATTTCTCACTTTTCCCTCAACGCGTGAAAACAGGCCTATCTGGCCTAGTTACCGATCTCTGTCTCTGAAGGGTTCCAGGCAACAGCCTTCCACCTTATTAACACTCTGCCACGGTTCTTCCTGTGCTGTTATCCCTCCCGCCAGTCAGCAGAGGCCAACACCCGCGGAGGAGGTGCTATTGGCTCACTCTTACAATTATTCTTCTTTGTCACAAGAAAACACTGCTTTCAAAAACGCAGTAATAAAAACTCTGGACTTTTGGTATAATTTGTCTGCCAATCTATTTCTATGATGCAAGGTTGAGCTGTGATGGAAAATAAACCCCAAAGAAGTATGATTACTTTAATAAGTTCTCCCAATAAAGACATTCAGGCATTTTCTAATTTTTTTCCCCAAAAATTATAACAAAAACTACCCCTCTAATTCTACAGGGATACAAAAGTTTAAAACAACAACAACAACAATTGATAGCCCTGAGATATGGAGTTCAGGTAGTTCAGAGAACTAAGGGTAGTTCAGGTTCAGAGCAGAACTTCTGCATTTAATAAAAAAACTGAAGTGGTTGCAGAGTGCAGGTTCTATAAGGATGGTTAGAAAATGGTAATTTTTTCTACTACAGAATATATTCAGTGTCACATAACTGCATAAGGTTTCCTAGAAACGCAAGTACATGCTAAGAAGAGCTTACGAGAAATAGCTTTGTTTAGACCTTCCACTACATATATATGTATAATCATGTTGCATACTAAAATACATACAATTTTTCATATCGATAATTAAAAAGTGTCCCTCCAGCACTGGATAAGAACCGCCCTTCCGAGCCTGCTTCTGGTCCATCAGTGGTCTACGCAACCTTGGAGCCTGCTCGCGAGGGGCAAAACACCAAGGACAGTTGCTGGAAAGCAAAAGCAGGGCTTCCGTGGGCGTGGGCACCCGGCCCCCGCGCACGGCCCGGCACACGGCGCGGCGCTCGCGCCATCCAGTGGCCGCAGGGGGAACTGCGCGCGGCCCCGGCCCCGGCCCCGTCCCCGTCCCTTCACTGCCGAGCAGAGACACCGACAATGAATGAGGCTGTCTGCGACCCGGCAGACAAGTGCTCCGTTTATGGTTGCTATTGCTCCCCGGCCAGAAACGAGTCAACTTTCTCCCCCGCCCCCCAAACACTCTTGTGTTTTCTTTGGAACCCCAGGGCCACAGGGCCGTCCGCAGAGGCGTCTTGGAGTCCCGGGCCAGGCGCCCTCCGAAGCTTTCCTCGACCCCGCGCCGCCCGCGCCTCTGCCCGCCGCCGGGGCAGCCGTCCCCGGGCTCCAGGCCCTCCTCGGCCGGCCCCGCGATGAGGGAGGGGGCATTTCCCGAGGACAGCGGCCCCTGCCTGTGGGAGCCGACCGGGAGGGGGCTCGGGAGAAGGGGGCGCTGCCGGCGGCGGGAGGTGCCGTCTGCGGGGAGCGGGAAGGCCGCGCTCGGGGACCCAGACGGAGCCCCGCAGCCCCGGTCCGCACCGCCACCGCCTGAGGTGCCCTCCAGCCGCCCGCCGGGGAGGCCCTCGGGGCGCGGGGCGGGCAGCTTTCCGCGGTCGGGACCGAGTACCTGAGACTCGGCTGAGTCAGGGAAAAGGCTAACCCTGGCTCGCAGTTTCAGAGGCTTCGGTCTGCGGCGGGGCGGGCCCATTGTTGGGGGCCTTTGCCGAGGCAGGCCGAGGGCCCGGACGTGTGAAGGATGGCCCCGCTCACCTCCGGACACCTGAGGCGGCGACAGGAAGTGGGCGGGCCCGGTGGTGCTCTCCGGGGCGGGTTCCCCGGCGCGATTTGCTCCAACCTACACGGCCCGCCTCTTAAAGGTTCCGCTGCCCCCAGAGCGCCCTGGGATGGGGACCAAGCCTCTCACACTGAACTAAACCACCGCAGAGCAGCGCTCAGAGGAAACCAGGTCACTGTGAATGAACGATGTAACACCCCCACCCCACCCCACCCCCGCTCCGTACTAGAGATTCAACCCAGGGCCCTCATGGTGAGCTAAGTCTCCTAGCTCCACCCATTCTTATTTATTTATTTATTTTTAATTTTGAAACAGGGTCTCACTTAAGTTGCTAAACGGGGCTTCCATTCCTCCTGCCTCAGCCTCCCAGTTTTCTCTCTCTGTCTCTCCTTTTTCTTTTGGAGACAGAGGCTAGGCTCGTCTTAAACTCACTAAGTTGCCCAGGTGGGCCTCAAGCTCACAATCCTCTTGCCTCAGCCTCCAGAGTGCTGATGTTACAGGTATGGCCACCATCCTACTTATCTGTTTATTTATCAGCTTTTCTCTGTTTTAGCTTCCCCATGCCAGGTAGTCCTTAAGTAAAGGCCATCCAGATACCTTCTTCTCAGAGCAGTTTACATTCATCACCTGTAGCAAAGCAGTCCCTGCGTCCCCCTCTTCATCCGTGGCAGTATTCCCGGCAGAGGGGACAACAAGGCTCAAACGGGACTTCTGGTTTGGCGGTGTGCACACTGAGATGCCTTTTGAACATCCATGTAGTGAGATTTAGTTCACCACCTGGGCATATGAGTGGCCCAGGTGGCAGGGAGGAAGGTTTGGGATTGGAGTCTGAACCGCGGTGGGGAGGACAGGAAGAGGGCAGAAGGATGGAGAGTGGTAACTGCATGCCTGAAGTGAATGGCGGGGAGGGAGATTGGTGTTTTAGAGCATCACATCAAGGTCCGGAGGTGTCGGGAATTGTTCTCGGTAGTGCTTCTTGTCAGGAGGGTCCCATGAAGACTCTCTGCTTTCTCTAGGAAAATGACACATGAAACACTTGGGGTATGATGTTAAGGTGTTCACGGGCCCCCAGGAGACTCACAATGTCCATTCTGCTGCTACTTTGGAGTTTCCCGTCACCCAGCAAATGTCACCACATCTCACCAGGCCTGACAGCCTTTTAGTCTCCCTGTGGGGTAGGAGCCGAACCTCCTTGGGGTTGAGAACCGGGACACTGTGAATGTGCATGCCAGCAAGCTCTGCACCCACCTCCCTGGCGTGTTGCATCTGCACATGTTTGGTCTGATCCTGCCTGTGTGGAAGGGGAAGATGAACCAACACTCTTCTGCTCTCCTTCTTCATCTATGAGGTGACGCTGTTAGTCTGGATATTCTCTAAATGTAGAGAAGAAGACTATTTCATTCCACTGTTTCCATCAACAAAGTTGTTTCTCTAGTACATGATGGGCTTTTGCTGCTCTTGCTTTGTGGAGAACCTCTGGTTAGTGAATCCCAGCAAGAGCCAGGACCCCCACTTCTGCCCTCCCTGGCACAGCTCACAAGCTTCCAGTCCTGGCCCAGCCAGGAGAGGGCTCCAGCTGCCCGTGCACAGGTGCAGGGACTGAGACCATGGGTGAGGGCAATATGCAGGGTCCTGTGGCACAGTCCCGCAGCCAGCGCTTCCCCGGCAGGTTCCCCACCCTCCCTGAGGCTGAGAACGGCCTGTGCGAGTCTCCTTGTCAGTGAGTCCCTCGCCTGCCAGACGGCAGCTCAGTGTCCATGCTTTCCCCCAGGCAGTGGCCGGGCTGGGTTTTCAGCTCCTGTCCTGTGCTGCTGAACAGTCACAGTGCTTGGGATTGTTCTGTTCTGGGTCCCTGAAGGTAGGATTCCTGGCCTGTTGAAGCCGATGATGTGCCAGTCCTCTTGGCTGCCTCTAAAGCTCAGCACTCTCCAGAGCGGGAGCTTCTTTCCCAGCAAAGCCGTAAAGCTGTCCGGCCAGAGTGACTGTGCAGTGACCAGACCCAGTTACAAAGGTCATAACACCTGTCATGTCCTGGTGACAACCTGTGGGTTTTTCTGGCTGTAAATGTGGTTTGACAAGTCTTGGTTTGTACTCTCGCTGTCACAGGGATTTCTTTTGACTTCACAAGAGCAACAGAGCCTGGAAGTGGATTCCCAAGGGAGACCAAGAGTCTCAAGGCAGAGGCTGAGGTGGAAGCACTTTGGAGTTCTTGGGTGGGATCAGCAGTGTGCAGCAGGGGTGGCTGGGCAAGGACAGAGTCCCAGCGGGTGCCCGAGAGGTCTCCACACCATACAGGAACGCCCCGTCCTCTCCAAGAAGGAAGGACATGGGGCTGCTGACTCACAACTGTGTCCTGCAGGCAAGTGCATGCC
Organism: Dasyprocta punctata; assembly: GCA_004363535.1. Taxonomy (NCBI): domain Eukaryota; kingdom Metazoa; phylum Chordata; class Mammalia; order Rodentia; family Dasyproctidae; genus Dasyprocta; species Dasyprocta punctata. Next base: position 6,096 of record RJWM01006753.1, read on the forward strand.
TTGTTCCCTCACAGAGTCTGAGTGCCGGGCTCGCATCACATGGCCTGGTGTGAGGCCAGGCCGCTTCCCGCCCACAGGAATGGTAGGCATTGCACTGTGCACACTATTTATGGTCCTCCTACTTACGGTTATTAAGACAGTGAACCACTCCCGTCCCACTTGGTAAACAGCTGCTGCCCCAATTCTGTGCCTCCAGCACCTGCCACCTGTCCATCATTTCCTCAGTCCTTTCCAGGACCCTGCAGATGGCCCTGCAGTCCAGCAACCAATGGTCATGCCTGGCACATCCAGCACATTCAGATTCTAGTAGGGCAGGACTGTGGTTAAATTTGGGGGGTATCCCCTGCCCTCAAGGGTTCTCAGCACCCCTACCCAGACTCTTCTCCACACATAGCTGCCCAGTCTCCCCACGTCTCACCACAGGAACTGCATCCTTCCTTTCCTTCTCACCTGGTTCCACTCCTCCCAGTTCCACAACCATGGGCCTCACCTCACACCCTCATCACGGCCCCTGCTCCACTAAACACGTGTCTTCCAGCTGAGTTCGAACTCACTGATCAGCTGGTTGACGGGCTGCAGATCCCTGTCTTAGCATTATCTGGCAGCAGGTTTGTGGTAATCATATTGTAAGCCAAAGCCAGAAAGGAAAGGGCTCCACCATACCTCATAGGGCCCCTTAGCGGGATGGGCTTGAAGGAAGGAGACCAGGCCAGGGGAACCCCGTGCTCCTCGGTCACGAGTGATACTGAGCTGGCCAGCAGTCAGAGCTGGTAAATCTGGTAAGGCTGAGGCAAAGGGCAGGTTAAAGCGTGGGGTCACACTACAGCAGGAGGAAGCAAGCAGGAGGGGTGTGGCAAGGCCGGTTTAGTCAGAAATCTCATGTGTGGGGTAGGTCTCCTCCCTTGGGGCCAAGATGATCCTGCAAGTGACAGGAGGGAGGCCTCTCAGCTGAGTCACAGGGAGGCCTCAAGGAGGCCTCTTGCCCCGTGCCAAGCTAATGTCTGAGAGAAGAATTCGGGAAGCTTGCATCAAACTTTCCCATAATGTGCAACGACTGAAAGTCAACTGCCTCTTCCCTCTGTCCCAGTTGCCACGAATCCATGCATCCTGACTGGTCTACTGGGATCTCTCTGTTCCCTGTCAGTTAGCCAGTTTGACTTTCTTCCGTGGCTCTGGAAGTCACCATTCAGTACCAGACCCTGATCTTGAGGGGAGGATCCCTTTGGCTCCGAGATGCTATCTGGGTTTAGTGCCAGCATTAACTTGGGAGCTGACTCGAAGCCCAGCGCACAGTTGGAGGCTAATCCTCTCTGCCCCACAACCTTCCCCTGCCCACCCTTATGCAGACCAGTTGTTTACCCTTGCTACTCGATACGCACTCATTAAAACCTGCAGCCAAAGGAGCCCACAGCTCCATCCACAGGAGCCAACCATCCGCCTACTGAGATCTCAGCCACACCCCAGAGACTCACAAAGAAATGACTCAGGTTAGACAAATAACCTCAAGTGATTCCCAGCAAACAAAATGGCGGCACCCACTGTCACCTATCAACTCAATTCATTTACCCAGCAATGGCTGCCACCACTTCCCCTCTCATTTACCCAGCTCTGGGTAAATACAGACAGACCCCAACCTTGCCTGCCCTGATGTCTCAGCGCTGGTGGGGAATCCACATCACGAGGGAGCATTCAGAGCCACTGAAGCCCCAAGCCTCCAGCAGAGGTGTTGATTGAATTGCTCTCAGGTGGGACTGGGCATCTATGTGTTTCACAGGCTCCCTGCTTGGTTCCTTGTGCAGTCGTGGCTGAGGCCCACGGTAGGGGGATGCTAAACAGACACGCTCTTTCCACGCCCTGCTTAGTCACCGACACACCAGCAGCTCATTCATGGCTTCCACTAGTGAATTCAACTATGCTCATAATTACTCCAGTGAATTCCAGAATTATTCCATAATTAGTTCTGTGTCTAACTCTTTCTCCTTAGGTTTTGGTAACTCCTAAATTTCTGTTTGCGTCTCTGGGTTGTGAATCGAGAGTATCAGTTTATAAAACACCTCCCAAAGAAAACTACTACATTATAAAAACCCTACAATGGAAATGTAGGTCGTGAATGAGAAGAAAGATCATTTTATTGTTCTTATATAGTTATGGATCCTTAAACTCTGCTTTGTTTCTCTTAATATTTTGTTATATATTACATATATTTTTGTTTGTTTTGTAGATCTCATCTTTGCTTTAGTTTTAGATATATATATATATATTTTGGTGGAGGGCAGTGCTGGGCATTGAACCCAGGGCCTCCTGCATGCCAGGCAAGCCCTTTACCACCAACCTACACCTCAGTCCAATTTTAGAGACTTTTGAGCATATATCCAACTAAACAGAATATCATGAACTGCCACACACCTGTCCACCCCAGATGCCCAACCAACCCCAAACCCATTGTTCTGGTTATTTTTCACTCGTTGCTGAGACAAAACACCTGACACCCAAAATTAGGGAAGGAAAGATATATTTAGCTTACAGTTTTTGGAGGTTTCAATCTATAATCAGCTGGCTCTAAGGCAGGGTGGCATGGCACAGGGGAAACACTTCAAGGCAACAGCAAGCAAAAGCGGCCAGAGTAAAAGGGGCCAGAGCAAGCCTCTTCTTCTCCCTTACATTGTACACAGGACACCCCTCCACCCCCAACCCCCACTCCCCACACCCCCACACCCCACCAGGGTGGGTGTAGCATTTACAAATCTCCTTGCCTTCCTTTGCACAGGATGAGGATATTTAAAAAGTAAGAACCCTGGCTCCCTGCTGAGTCTCCCCCTTAAACTTCTAACTTTCTCAAATTGACACAATGAACAGGTAACTGCTTGTGCTCTACACCCCAGGATGTAGAGCTGCTGAGTTACTTAATTAAGCTACTGGACTTCTTAAGTTGACACAATGTATAAACCATAGCACCCATGTACATCAGTTTATCCCATTTTCTATTATTTATTTTCTAGGAGTTCTAAGCAAATCTCAGATATCACACTGTTTCATCTGTAAATCACTCAAAATAATTTTTGTATCGTAACCACAATTCCATCATACATCAAAACAAGTAATTCCTAGTGTTCAGGTTTCCTAATTGCTTCAAAATTGTCATACACGAATATTTTTAAAGTTTTAATCAGAGTACAAATGAAGTTCAGATGTCAAAATTAGTTGATATAACTTTTGAGTTTTAGCTTACAGGTTACTCCTCTTTTTTTTTTTTCCTTGGAATTTATTTGTTGAAAGCACTGGTTTATCTTGTAGATTTGCCCACAATATAGAATTTGCTGTGATATAGTTTAACATGCTGTCTGTCCCTTGCTTTCCTATACACTGGTACTTAGCTCTCAAACTGACTTAGATTCATGTTCGATTTTAGTAGTGGAATTTCCTTCAAACAAGAGACACAGAGTGGTTGCCTGGCTCTTTCCATGGTATTAGATGTTACAGATAATCAAAGCCTGAATACTTTTAGTTCATAATACATTTCAAAAATATTTTGGTACGTTTCATATGACATTTCATATGAAGGAGGAATGAGAGAATCAGATATTTACCTACTATTTGACACTCAGGATAATTGCTCAATTTACCCCATTTATTTACTACTTCCAGAAGAATGAAATGATTTCCTAACACCTTTCAACAGCAAACAGAGTTTTGCTTTCTTTTTAGGATCATTATGAATGGATGGATTTAACACGTTTGATGTGTTTTGTTAGAATATTGATGCTCCGGTGGCCCCATTTTGACCGGTAGGAATCTCCCATAGTCAGCTCCTGAATCCTGTAGAGACAGCCCCAGACACCATGCGCTTGGTACAAGCTTCATCTTGGATATTTTCTGCTCAGACCTAGAGCAATCCTTTTTCCAAGGAGTCCTGATTCCCTTTAATAGGAAATGGCTTTGGAGATTTCACTCTGATGTCAGTTTTCCTATTCTCTTATCTGATTAAAGTGTCCGCTAATTTTGGTCTCTTCATCTTAAAGTCAGAGTGGGTGTTGACTTTAGTGCTGAGATCAGCCAGCATTCTCACAGGAAGAATGTGAGTGCTGAATCAAATGTTTATCAGCACACGAGGCAGCATAGACAGAGACAGGCATGGGGAGCTTAGAATCTCTTCGGAAGGTAGCTGGTGCAGGCGGGGGGACATTAGAACAGTTTTCCTTAAACTTTAATGTGCACCTCAACTGTCTGGGAATCTGGTTAAAGTGTGGAGTCTGATTCTGTAGGCTTAGGCCGCCTCTGACCCTGCTGCGTCTGACAAGCGCGAGGTGAGGCCAGTGGTCTGGTCCGTGGGGTGCACTCTGGTGGCCAGGCTCTGACAGCACTGAGTAGTAGGTGGCTGTTGACACTAAACGCCCAAGGAATTCAGCACAAGGCAACAGCAGCTTCGTAGAAGAGGTGGCACTTTTGCTGTGACAATGTCTGAGGTTTAAAAAATCAGTATCCAGAGCAACAGAGTAGTGGTAACTTCACTTATAAGTAAACTTTAAGAAATTCCTATTAAGGTATCACTATATAGAGAGAAAGGTACAGATCATATACCCTGTGCAGGCAATCACTAACTTACTATCTTGGTGGCTTTGCCTATTCTGTACTTTTCATATAAATGGTGCCATACAGTAGGTGATCATTTGTGATTGGCTTCTTTCATTTAGTACAATGTCTTCAAGGCTCATCTACATTGTGCATCTATCAGCACTACATTTCTTTTCATGGTTGAATAATGTTCAATTGTACAGACAAGCCACATTGTTTATCCGTGTATCATCAGTGGGTGTACATTTGAGCTGTTTCCATCTTTTGGCTATTGTAGGTAATGCTGCCATGAAGATTCACATACATGTTTTTTCATGGATATGTATATATTTTCAATTCTTTTGGATATTTACCTTGGAGTAGAAACACATGTCATATGGTAATACCATGTCAAATTTGGGGGGAACTTCCAAATTGTTTTCCAAAGCAGCAGAACTACTTTATATGTTTGGTCTGAAAAGTGTTTACACATAGCACACATCTCTATCTCCTCTTCCCCAACCAAGAGTAGGATGCTCTCAATACTCTACAGTCCTTTATGTCTTCCCCCACTCTAAAGGCATGTATGTCAGCATATATTAGTTTTGATGGCTGAGACTTTGAGAGGTAAAACTGGGGTTATGTTCCCTGTGGTGAGCGCAGCATTAGCAAAGGTATGAGTGTGTTAGGAAAATCCCAGCTTTAAATCTAACACAAAACTAGACATGGTGGTGCACAGCTGAATCCCAACTACTGGCGAGCCTGAGGCAAGAGGATCAAAAGTTTGAGCCCAACCTGGGCAACCTAACAACTTAGCAAGACCCTGGCTCAAAAAATGAAAAAAAAAAAAAAAAAAAAAAAAAAAAAAAAAAAAAAAAAAAAAAAAAAAAAAAAAAAAAAAAAAAAAAAAAAAAAAAAAAAAAAAAAAAAAAAAAAAAAAAAAAAAAAAAAAAAAAAAAAAAAAAAAAAAAAAAAAAAAAAAAAAAGGGCTGGCAGTTTAGCTCAGTGTGATGGCCCTGGGGTCAAACCCTAGTATCACCAAAATAAAATAGGACTGGGTATATAGCTCAGCAGTAGAACACTTGCCATACATACATAAGGCCATGGGTTCTAACCCTAGTACTGAAGAAAGAAAGAAAGAGAAGGAAAGAAAGAAAGAAAGAAAAAGAAAGAAAGAAAAAGAGAAAGAAAAAGAAAGAGAAAAAGAAAGAGAAAGAAAGAGAAAGAGAAAGAAAGAAAAAGAAAGAAAGAGGAAAAAAAGGAAAAGAAAGAAAGAAAGAGGAAGAAAGAAAACAAAAGCAAGGAAAAAAAGAAAGAAAGATAAATTTTGCACAACAGGTTCCCACATTTACTTCTCCTACCAAGGCCTGGTGAGCAAACAGGTTTCCCTACTTTTCCTGCTTCCTGCACAGCCAGCAGAGTTTTTCAAAGAAATAACCAGCAAGTAGATGGGCTTCTTGGGTGAACAGGTTTGTGGAGGAGTGGCTGCAAGAAAGGGCTTGGCCTTTGCAGTGGTCCTGCCCGAACTGCCCTCCCTGCCCTGTCCATCTCCTCTACCTCCCCGCAACTGGCTCTGTAGAAAGACTCGACCCCTCAGACCTCAGCCCACCCCACAGGGGCTGAGCAGGACTTCCGGGGCAGAGGTCACAGCAGGGGCCGCTACGTGGGCAATTTGGCTCCTGCAGCGGCAATTCGGCGGCTCGGCCATCTGTTCAACAGGGCAAACCGCTGGGGAGCAGAGCCGCACTGGGCCAGGAGGGCTCCCTGGTGGTGACCCGTGGAGAGTCGGGCCTGCAGCTGGCACATGAAGCCCTTCCTCCCAGCTCAGCAGTTGTCTAGCATCTTGCCCCAGAGCATTCTGTTTCCTGAGCTGACCTCCCTGGCCTCCTGCACAGAAGCCTGCCATGGCTGCATGAAGCTGCTCGGAAAGCAAGTCCACACTGCAAGTCCCTAACTTGCCAGTGATCTTCCCTGCCAGCCCTCACCCTTCGATGTCATTCCTGCCAGCTCCTCCAAGAGTCTGTGACAGAGACAGTGCCCCTGGCGGGTACGCAGGCCTTGCTTCCCAAACACCATCCTCAACACAACCTGAAATTGCCACTTCCTTCCAGCCCACTGCCTGGGAGATTTTCAATTTGTGATTGCTCTAAAAGATGCAAATGTCCCGCCCTGAGGCCTAGTCTGTCATATATCAGGGTACATCAGGTTCACGGATTGCTCTCCTGCCAACAGTGTGCTGGGAAGGGCCACTGCAGGAGCAGGAGAGCAGAGGCCGAGCAGGCAGTGTAGGGGCATCCAGGGGCGCAGGGCGCGGCACACAGTCTGAGGCGCTACAGAGAGGACTCCATGTCGGGATCTACAAAGGAAAATGGGAGGATGCCAAAGCAAAACTTCCTGTGGTTCATTTATGTACACTGGGAAGAAACCGACTTTCAACTCCTCTTCTTCTCCCCCAGGGTCCTCTTAATTCTCTGCATCTTACCCTTTCTTTTCCCCTGTACCTTTTCTCTTTTCCACACTCTCCTTCCCTTGCTTGTTTTCCTTGTCCCTAGGGGGGAAAAAGTACTTACTGGTTTTATTTTCTTTATAGTAAAGATGTAGGAGGCTTTTGGGGGCTAGCCTAGGAATCTAACCATTGTGTGGCATCACTTTCTAGGAAAGCACACTGGCTCCTGCAGGTGCTCAATAAATGCTAGTTAAGCAAATCAAGGAACAAATCAAAGTCACTTCATTGTGGGTTCTGAACACTGCATTTGGGTCTGGGCTGTAGGACCCAACCCCTATGTGGGTGACCACTGGCTTTCCTGTGGGCACAAATCATCTAGCCTGACCCTTGAAAAAATTCCAAATGTGAGGCGAGGATGGGAGCCAGGGTCTAGATTCCCATTTGGTCTGTTTTCTTTTTTGCATAGCATTCATTGTTGCAGGTGGGAGTTCAGTGGGCAGGAAAAGATGGGGCCCCAGCGCCCTCTGCTGGTGCATTTTCATAACCAACTTTTCCCTGCCTGAGTTTCTACCTGCTGTACCTCTGTTAGGATGAGGATTTCTGGTTTTATTCTAGGTTAACTCATCTGTATATGTCTAGTCCAAAGCTGGCTTCCGGTCAGAAAAATGAGCGTCAGAGTGGGCCCCTCAGCATCCAAAACCCAAACGAGAAATGGTTTTGTTTTTGTTTTAACAACCTCCCTGGCCTTGAGAAGTGTCGAGTAGAAATGGCTTCTACTCTAGGCTCAGAGCTATGTCTAATCTCTGTTAGGCAGGGAGGTTGGAGAGGCAGGCTCTGAAATCTACACTCTCAGGTTCAGATTCTCACTCTGCCACTTAATCCGTGGTCTTAGATTATTTGTATTATTTTCTCTCTCAGCCTATTTATCCTGTATAAATGGGAATGATGACAGTTTGAATGGCTTCATAGGCTAAGAGAGACTTCATGGGGTTGTAATAAGAATAAAATGAAAGAACGCAGGTAAACCCCTGAGCACAGAGCCTGAACTATCTGACGTCCTTGTGTCCTTTCTGTGTTTATTGACTTCCTGCTGTGTCCGGCACTGTCCCAGGGTATGGCAGTGACAGAAGCATCGCTGCTTTTACGGAGCTTGCATCCAATTTGAAGGACAGCCACATAAGTGGTATGCGAGTTGGTGGTAGTGTGCTGAAGGGGAAAATAAAGCAGAGTTAAAACTGAAGGAGTGCTGGGAGTGGGATATTGTCATTTTCATAGAATAATAAGGGAAGAGTCATGGCAAGGGTAAGGGAGTCGGCCCCCATGGAGAGCTGAGGAAGCGAAAGGAGACATTTGTAGTTGGGAAGGCCCTGAGGCAACAGAGTACGTGGTATGCTTAAAGGAAAGCCAGGAGCCCAGTGTGGCTGGAGTCCGGAACGTGGATGGAATATAACATGTGGGGCTGGGGATCTTGCGCAGGCAGCAGGGCAGATCCTGCTGGGGATAGCGAGCCACTGATTTTGGATTTTATCCTGGAAGAAATAGGAAAACATGGGAAAACTGTGAGCTCAAGAGTGACCAGATCTAACTTGCATTGTAAGAGGACAACTCTAGTTGGTTGAGCCACTTGGGATTCCTACCAAGGCAGAGAAAAGGGCATTGAAGACCGGCTGGTGACATAGGTGTAACCTGTTAATCACAAAAGCCCAGGCACAGAACGGTTCCCAAAGCCACGGACATGGACTTCTCCTGAGAACCTGAGTAGGTTTTTTGATAGGAGGCCTAAAGCTGTTGCCAGCCAAAAGGACAGTGGCTTTTGAGTCTCTCACTACTGTGTTCTCACAGCAGCTCTCTCTCCCTGTAAAGGGTACTTCTCCTACTTTTACTTGGCCCAAACTCGCTCTGCAGAGCCTGTTTCTTTTCCTACCTTAACAAGTGAAAAAATTTGCTGCCATTTGCACTTGTCTTGACCAATTCTATGTTCAGGACAGACAAAACCTAGAGACCACCTCTAACAGGAGACTCCAGCATCCCTCAACCCCCCAAGACTGCTGCACGCCACCGGAGCCCTGGGAGTGACTGGGGCTGGGGCGCAGCGGTGAGAATCCTCCCTCCCAGTACGTAAGCAGCACCGCAGCTGTGAACGCCCAGCTCCTTGAATTTTGCTTCCTGCTGTCCCTTTCGGTTTATTCTGAGGGGTTAATTTGCTCCCTTCCCGTGCATGAACTTGTGGACAAACACGTTCCCTGGGTCACTCTCAGGTTATAGAAAGGTCTAAGTTGCTTTCTTCATGAAAGGTTTTAGGAAACTTTGTCTCCGTTCTTAATGACAACTCCTGACTACCTGTTTGTCTTCCTTAAAAAAAATTACTGTTTTATTACACAAATACCCCATTTGCTATAGAAACAGTAGAAACTATAAGTAAATGCAGAGAATAACAGAAAAATCATCATAAGCCTCCTCCCTGGGAAAAGGCACTGCTGGGATTCCTGTGTTTATCTTCTAAGTCTTCGTAGTTCACACACACTTCCTTCTTTCTTTCCACACACACACACACATGCATGCATTTTTTAAAACTGAAAATAGGACCATATTCTAATAGCTTCATAATTTTGTTTTTCATTTAACATTATATCATTAATTATATCATTATATCATCTCCTTACTTCATTAAGTATACTTCAACAAAATATAATATTTATGTTAGTAGTACATTCTGTTTTATCGGTGTGCCACAATTTAATTAGCTATCTGGTAGTCACTTACCTTGTTTCTGATTTTAAATATATATTGTAAACGACTCTGATGCATGTGATTGCACCTGTAATTTTTTTTTTCAGTACTAAGAAGTAAACCTAGGGTTTTTGCACTAAGCTACATCTCCAGTCATTTTTAAATTTTTAAAATTTTGACATAGGTTCTCACGAAGTTACTAAGTTGCCCAGGCTGGGCTCAAGCTTACCATCCTCCTTCTTTAGCCTCTCAGGGTGCTGGGATCACAGGTGTGTGCCATCACACCCAGGTCCCAATCTATAATGTTTTCATGGCTCATTAGGTATCCGATACAGCTGAAATTACCCTTCAGAATGAGTGTATGGAATAGACTTATACCAGAGTTGCTCATCTCTGCCCAAGCTCATCACCCCTAACAAACCCCCCACATGCTTTATTTTTGGTCTCCATTTTTAAAAGTTAATGTCAAGAGCTGGGGACATAGCATAGCCTAGCATGTGTGAAACCCTGGGTTCCAACCCCAGTACCAACCCCACCCCCACCAAAAAAGTAGTTGACATCAGCAAACAGAGACAATGTCACTCCCTTTCCTGTTTGGATGCCTTTATTTCATTCTGCTGCCTAATCACTCTGGCTGGGATTTCTAGTGCTATGTTGAATAGGAGCAGTGAGAGTGCACGTCCTGTTCCTGATCACAGAGGAAAAGCTTTCAATTTCTCCTCGTTCAGATAACACTGTCTGTGGGCAAGTCAAATATGTAGCCTTCATCGTGTTGTTGTGTTCTTCCTATATCTAATGTGTTGAGATGTATATACACACACATACACAAAAAGACATTGAATTTTGCCAATTGTTTTCCAACATCTAGAGATGATTTTTTTTTTCATTTCGGTAATGTGGTAAATCACATTTATTGGTTTATATTTACTGAGCCATCCTTGCCTCCTATAGGTAAATCTAATTTGATTATGGTGAATGATCATTTTAACATACTGTTGGATTCAGTTTGTATTTTGTTGAGGACCTACATTTCTCAAGGATACTGGCCTAAATGTTTTTCTTGTAGTGTCTTTATCTGACTTTGGTATTAGTGTAATGCTAGTCCCATAAAGTGAGTTTGGAAGTTTTCTTGCCTCTTCAGTTTTTTGGAAGAGTTTGGGAAGTGTTGGTATCATTTCTTCTTTTAATCCAAGCACATGCTGTAATTGCAGCCATTCAGAAGGCTGAGGCAGGAGGATTACAAGTTTGAGACCAACTTGAACAGCTTATTGACATCTTGTTTCAAAATAAAGAAGGAAGAGCGATGTAGTTCAGTGACAGAGTACTTTTCTAGAATGTGTTGAGGCCCCATGTGCAATCCCTAGTTCTAAAAAAAAAAATTGTTTTTTGTTTGTTTGTTTGTTTGTTTGTCTTTTGCTAGCATTCGACCATGAAACCATCAGACTATCAATATTGAAGTGTCACATGGGCAGGACCTTCCAGGACTAGGAGCTGCTAGGAGCTGTTCCATGGTCATGCTGGGGGCTCGCTGCTCCCCATTTATATTCATTGTTTAATTTCTATTTTGGAGATTGAAACTGGTTTGTATTTTCTTCTAATATAGAAATATCACAGAGCTGGGGATATAGCTCAGCGGCATAAGCACCTGCCTGGCAAGCACGAGGTCCTGAGTTTGATTCTTGGTACAAAACAACAACAACAACAACAACAACAACAACAAAAATATATATACAAAACCTTGATCACAGATATAAAGGGAAGAGGGGAGGCTGGAAGACTCTAGGGACTTCTGGGGACAGTCAGGGTAGCACCTCTGAGGAGGGTGGGAAGGGGCCCATTCCCATTGAAATGGCATATAGTCCTAGCCTAAGGGGAACTGGTGTTGGCTCCAGTCAGAGCGGGTGGATGCCTGAGCCCACACCCACCCACCTCTGGGGCTGGCCTGTGCCTAGGACTTGTGAGTGCAGCGTGTTGTGGCAGGGCCATGGCAGTGGTGGCAATGGAGACACTGGCTTCCTCCTGGGCACAGCCTTCCTGTTCTAATTGCTCCCAAATGACTCGCGCTTGTGTTTCTCTGGTGATTCGTGAGTCAGGGCCTGGGGCTGCAGCACCTGTCACCTGTGGGTGACCGAGGTGAGCCAGGTGCACTTCACCCTGTTTACCATTGGTCACTGTCACAGATGTGAGATGCTGTGTTGTAAGAGACCCATCCCTATCCTCTACAACAGCCAGTCTTAGTCCACATAGCATATTTATATTTTCCTATTGTTTGATTTCTTAGTACACACATCCTTCCTCTTTTCAAAACAGCTATAAGTCATTTGTTTACTTTTTAAATTAGAGTAGATCTGAATTCATCTTGTTGCAGGACTGGCTGTGACTGGAGTCGGCCAATGTGTCAGGAAACTGGGACTGTGAGTGGAAGGCCTTTGGCTCAAGAAATAGCAATTCTGATCTCCTTGTCATCATTATCACAGTGGGTTTGTTTGGTTTTGTTTTAATTGAATCCCCAGCTCTCAGTTCTGGAAGCCAATTGAATTGGATAACTACCTTGATCCAATCATTTGGGTCCCACATATATCCAGAAGGCTAGGATCACATAGCACAAAAAAGTGGGGCCCCAGACAAAAGAGAACCCCCCTCTCCGACTGTGTATGTAGGACAAGAATACCATTCTGCAGAGAAGAGACATGGTTAAGTATCAGCTACTCTACCTAAGGTGACATTGAGATCTATAGAAAAAGAGCAAACTCAACAGCAAAGCTGGCCAATGCATAATGTCAGCAAAAATGACCCCTGTGGCTCCCTGCAGATCCCTCCCCTAGGTTACACTCAACAGCTGTTTGACAGTCAGGTAAACCTGTCTCACACGCACCTCTGTCCTGCTGCTCCTGAGCTCGGTGACATGGGGCTGGGGTAGGGTGAGCTTAGGAAGGGTCTAGGAATGGGGGAGGTTGTCCACTGCCAGTTAGTCCTCAGAAATTGATGCGCTCAGAGCTGCAGGAGCATTTGCACGGAGAAGACAGTGCTTCAGCTGACCCTGGCGGCTACTCCTCAATGACCTCTTTTAGTTCTTAAAACTGGTATCTATGTCGATTGGGATCCTATCAGCTAATCTGAGTACATGACACAATCACTTACATGTATTTCCCAACATAATCTGGGATGAAAATACATATAGTTTGGGGAGTTTTCTTGGAACCTTCACAAGGCTTGGATCCTGAAGGGATTCAAGCAGGAAGAGGCCACTGCTGGCATGCTGGGACCTCTCAAGCATGTTCATAGTATCAAGACTACAAGTTCTGGGAGTGTGAGAGAAGGTGAGGCAGGCTGACAGGTGAATTCCAAGGGCTAGGCCACACAAGCATGGCAGAAAATATTTTCTGAACGCTGCCAAGTACAGAGTTCTGACCTCAATACCAAGGAGGAAGAAGACAAGTCTTGTCTCCAGAAACTGACCACCTGCATGCACAGGAAATATATATGCAAGTTTCAGAGAGTACAAAGGTGGAAAATGTCTCAAAATGGCCAAGTGACCTACTTACCGTGACTCTGAGGAGTTGTGTAGTGACAGAGGGCAATCTTTCAGAGGTTTGCAGTCTTTAAGGAGGTAAAAGAATAGGGAGGGCAGAGGTAAGGATAAGGTGAAGGTCTCAGTCTGGACCCTACAGTGTAGGACTTACAGATGAGAATGGAGGAGAAAAGTTCAGAAATATAAGATTAAAAATGAAAAGCTTTGAATGACAGGCTAAAGAGAATAGATGTTATTCTATAAGTAAGGGGCACTGAAGATTTGCAGGTAAGGGGATGGGTTGGAGAGTTGAAAGTAGTAGTTAGCAATGAGTTAACTGGAAGTGGTGTGCACATGGATTCCAGGCTTGAGTAGAAACTACTGGAGTTGAGAGGAATGGGTCAGAAGCTAGGGCAAGTAATTCAAGATCCAGATGCTTGGAGTTTGGACTGGAGTCTAAAAGGGAGTGGGGGATTTGGGAATGTTATAAAGGTCCCCTGGGACTTGCTAGCTCCTTTGCCATGGGAAGAAGAGAGAAAATGTCAAATTTGAATGGTCAAGTAGTAACTGTGGCAGAAATAGGGAATATTTTCCACATCAACACATTCAATGAGTGGCAGAAGTAAAGGGAACTCGATGAACTCTGTGCAGCCTGCCTTTAAGAAGCATACATCCCTTTTTCTTATTCTCAACTCTTCCAGGAAGGCCCTAAGAGCCATCTAAGATACATCATGGTGGAGAGGGTAGAAGGATAAAGAGGAAAGAAAATTCCATTGCCAGCCCTGTCATTAGTACTTTACTCACATTCTGAGGAATCCTTCAAATAACCCAAAGAGCTTTGGGAGAGGAGCGCAGCAGGGCATAGCTGCTCAGAGGAGGGGCTCTGAGCTCAGCGGCACCTCAGGCCTCCTCCTGCCTGCCTGGCACTAAGTTTGTCAGGCAGACAGATGGGCTGAAGAAAGCCCTTATGGGGAGCACGGTCCGGCCTTCGGCTCGAGATCCTCCTGTGCTCCACCTGTCAGGAGACGGAGCAAGGGCAAGGACCTCTGTCAGGATGGCAGAAAAGGGATTCGGGGGAACAGGTGGGGAGTTTATTTTTGGTGGTGTTGCGTTTGACAAGATAGTGAGGCCTTAGGGAGACAGGGAGAGCTAAGCTTGGATGTGAGGTCAGGGCTTGAGTCCAAGGCTTGGGGTCGTCTGACAGAGACTTGGGACCACGGTTTAAATTCATTCTTCTTTAGAGCAAAGTTGATGTTAGCTTCTCTCAAATTTGCATTCCCGTCTCAGCTGGCTTATCTGGTAGGAGTAATAAGATGGCAGATGAATGCTAATGAGAAAGTGAATCAAAGAAGCATCTTATAATTAATCAAGTTGTGATTATGGTTACTCATTTAAGGAAAAAGTACTATTCTTCCTGAACATGAAGGACAGGACCAGGGATTGGATTTTAAGGTCATCTGGACCTTCCCATTTGTTCCAGCCCATTTTTCTTTGCCCCACTAATTAATTAATTTAGACTCTAGACTGAAAGCAGTTTTATGTCTCCTAGGAAGGCCTGTGTAAATTTGGATTTGGTCTTCTGTTTCTCAAGGGCCAAGGCTGACTGAATGCTACGTAATCATTCACTGAATAAACAATGAATTCATTCTGGGGCTGCAGGGTTGATTTCTCCCCTCAGTTTCTAAGAAGGAAGAGAATTAGGTCCTACAAAACAGTGAAGCCTGGAGGTTGTCCGCATTGAAGATGTAGGCAGATGCTACTGTAGGGAATGGTGCGCTAAGGGGATGGTGAGAGAAGCTGAGGGGGACTTTGGGAGGTGAGCAGGCCTCAGGGCAGAATCCTCATGAATGGAATTCATGCCGTTGTGAAAGAGATCTGAACGCTCCCTCGCTGCTTCTGCCATGGGAGGACGCAGTCAGACAGTGCTGTCTATGAACCAGGAAATGGGTCCTCACCAGACACTGAATCTATGGGTGTTTCGATCCTAGACTTTCCAGTTTGCAGAACTGTGAGAAACAGTTCCGTTGTTTATAAGGCCCTTAGTTTATAGTATTCTGTTACAGCAGCCCACACCGATTAAGACAGCAGAAGACCAGTAACACAGAGAGACAAAAAAGAAGATAGGGCTGGAAAAACACGAGTGAAGGAAGCCAGGAATCTAAGGACAAGTGAGCACCAGGACCCAAAACAACCGCTACATCAGAAGAGCGAGAACCACGCTTGCAGGCCAGCAAAACTACAAACACTTGGGAACAATGAACTGTTTTGTGCAGTTTTGGTTTTGTTTCAGGCCTCTAAGATAGTCTTTCCTTCAGTGTAGGTTAGTCATAACTAATGACAGAAATGGTGGTGTAGGTTACTTCTGAGTCTAAGTCATAAAAACAGTGGCAAAAAACAGGGCCTGAGAAGTCCTCTGTGATAGGCAGAATAATGTCCTCCAAGGATACTCACGCTCTAATTCCCCGAACCTGTGCGTATGTTATGCGACAAGGCAAAGAGGAAGTTAGGTCACTAATCAGCTAACCTTAAAAGAAGGAGAACATTCCAGATTATCCACTTTGGCTCAGCATAATCACATGAGTCCTTAAAAGTGGAAGCGGGAGGCAGAAAATTCAGGCTCAGAATGGCCAGGCAATTTCTGGCTTTGAAGAAGTGAGGGAGCCAGGAGCCAAGGAACTCAGGCAACCTGCTGAGCTGCAAAAGGCAAGAATCAGAGTCTCCCGGAGCCTCCAGAAAGAAAGCAGCACTGCTGACACTTTGATTTTTAGCCCAAAGACATTCACTTCTTGTTGTCTTATAGCATCAAGTTGTGGTAATCTGTTGCAGCAACAATAAGAATTAAATATAGGGCTACACTTACCCTTGTCCTGTTCCTCATATCTGATCCATTTCCACTCTCACTACATGCTTATTATTTGTACTTATTTACTCATGATGCACATTTCCATTATGCATTTTTTGTGATCTCTCTTTTAAAACTATAAGCTCCTTCAGAGTAAGGCCTATGTTGTGTTTTGGTTTTTGGTTTTCAAATGTATATTTGAAACACCAAATATATTGTGTCCTTCCATTAAGAGTTTACCAGTTATTTATTGGACTGTTTAAAAGTGGAAGAAGTCAACTTAGCAAAGAGATAAAACAAGGAAAGACCTTGTGTGAAACAAAATATGGAATTCTATTTATTTTTCCTCTGTCAAACTGAAGTCAAATAATTGTATCACTGGCACGATAGCATATTGAGATGTTTTCTCTACCTCTTTATTTCCTCTGATTCCCAGCAAACAGCCAAGTTTCATCTTCCTCTAGTTAGGGCACTAGGGGCAGAGACACAGGGGACAAGCAGAAGCTAGAAGGTCACTGGCTCCTTCCCAATTTGTTAAGGTTTCAAAGGGATGCAACTCACTTAGAAAGGAGGAAGACAGAAAAGCTTCAAGGAGGTAAGGGGGGACCCCAGAACCCAAGAATGGCACCAAGTTCTTCTGAGCAGCAGGAATCTTAGCACTGTTTGATAAGACCTCAGAGGAGGGCACTGTAGCTAGACCAAGGCCTGGGAGTTCCTTGAATCACCCATAATGCCCAGGCTCCATGCAGAGTGCAGGAGCCAAGAATGTGAGGAGCAGGGGTAGAGCAGTGGGGAATATCCTGAGACCACACACACTGGTGCCCAAGCGCTCCACTGCTGCCCAGGGCTTTGACCTGGGATCCTTATGGACCAGGTGGAATGGAGGGAGGCAGAGTCGGGGAGACCTGTGGAGCAGAGGGGGCTGGAGTCTGAAATATGCTGGTTTAGAACAAAACTACTGCCACTCTGCACATTCAGGTTTTGGACTAGTATTCAAAATGACAACACTCCTTTTGGCTTAAAGGAAGATTTTTAATCTCAGGGTGGAGGCCTGGGTAGGGTTGCTGTTAAAGAGTGTAGCAAATCCTTGTGGTACAGCTCAAGGAGTGGGGGAAGGATGAAGCAGAGCTGCTGCTGGGTTCTGTGGCTGCGCTAGGTTGGAAGCACATGTTCTGTCTCACTGGGGAAGAGGTACAGATACATCAGAAGGCAGCTCCAGATGCCAAGGGTGAAGATGATTCCCAGGCCTGGTGTGGAAGTTTCCCGCTAGGTGGGGAGAAAGGCAGGACCCTGAGGCAAGGTCAGGTCTGCAGCTGGTGGGGCGCCCACCCCACCATGGGAACCTCTGGGGAGCCACCCATGTTCTCCTTCCTGGTGCCATGTCCTCTATGGCTGAGTGGTTGTGCTGAGTGATGGAGTCCACTGCTATCCCTACTCCCTGCGCTACTACAGGTGGGGGGTTGACAAGAAGGCAGCTGGCGCACACTCCCTTTGGGATAGCAAGACACCCATTGAGATGAGGTACTTCTTATATGGATCTACCTACCCCTGATTGTAGTTGGTCTTTAAGGCACACAATATACAATTCTCCTGCAGAGGACAGAAATGGCACAAGAAAGGTCATTTTTCCTTGGTCCAAGGTGGCCAACCTGCCGGGCACCTCATCAAGTCTTGCTATAGGAAAGGACAGAATAATACAGTGGAACTTGGAAGCAGGCACCTCCAGGATCAAGCCCTACGTGGTCACGACTTAGGAAGATCCAGAGGTATAGGAGACAAGGCAGGTAAGGAAGGGCTCCGACCTGGGGAGGCACCCAAGGGCTAGCAGTGGGGTGGTGTCAGCCCCTTCCACAGCAAGAGCCCAGGGGAAGGCAGGGCAGAGGAGCCAGGGCTCTAGCACCAGTACTGGGCTCAGGCAGGGTTTCACTTACACAGCAGCTCCTACACTGATGGAGTGAATCCAGTGGGTCTTTTTTTGGTTTCTGTGGTTCCATCATCTTGTGAAGAGGCAATGGTGCTCTATTAGCTCTGTCCACTTTCTTGAGCCTGAGCTGGGGGTCAATGTCAGTTGTTCCCATCAGCCTGGGGTCCTCCTGCTCCTTTGATCTTCTTTGAAGGGGGCTGGGGACCAGGGAGAGGTGGAGAGTTGGGGAAACAATTTCTATCAGTGCACAGGTGGCCATGGAAGGCCTTGGCTCCAAGCCATTGGAACAGCAGGAGCCAAGACAGCCCCTTGAGGAGTCTGACTGTCCTTGAATCCCGAGGGCATTCAGCAAAGAGGAGGAGGGAGATTCTTTAGGGACGAGGAGTGATGGATCCAAGTTACACTTACAGTTTGTTGTCCTTCTGTATGTTTATTAAAACATCCATTTTCTCATCCATATCCTTCTGCATTTCCTTCAAGAGAGAATTCAACACTAGAACCTTCATTGTGAAGGGTTTTTGAAACTCTCTCTCTCCCTCTCTCTCTTCCTCTCTCTCTCTCAAGAATCTTCACCGGACATGGCCAAAGTGGCTGACAGCCACTCTCCATGACGAGGACCTATTCTCCCTCCAAGACACTCGCATTCCACGATGAGACCAAAGCACAGGCAGTCATTAGGGGTCTTATCCAAGACCTCTAGGTGAGTTAAAAACCAGATGCTGATCTCAGATAGGAAACACACAGCTGCTTTGGTTTGATGCTTATAAAATGACAAGAGCAAGAAAACCAATCTTGTAACCCCAGAGACACTTGACTCTTATGTTTTGACCCTGGCTTATATTTTTGTTTGCTTTATTTTTTACCCAGTCCTGGCAGAAATGGTCAACACAAAGTAAAATTGACTGTCACTATAGTAACCTAGCATGCTCACTATTATTCACAAAGAACTGAAAGGATAAAAAAAATTCTTGGCAGAAGTTAGATCTATAAAATTTGACCTTGGGAAGCTGGATATAAATAGTGCGTATAAGAAAAATTCTAAGGTGGCACAAGTTCTAACTGATAATATTTGTTATGAGGGGAAAAAAAACCAGGTCAATCATAAAATATAAGTGAAAATTATTTACTCCAATAGAAATAATTTTCATAAAAAATGAAACAGCTGGAACCAGTCTAATCTGCTGTAGAAAATTGATTAAGAAATTATATTCTTTAGGGAAAGATAATTTCAGATAATATTTTGAAAGCATTTTTAAATTTTAGTATAAATTTTGAATAAAATATTTTTAACCACAGTGTCAAATTGGCTTGAGGTCAAAATGTTCCTTAGTTCAAAAATTTCAAAGTCACAATGTCCCATGTCCTTACAAGTATTACCACGTCAAACTCATCATGTGTCAAACTGATTTTTTTCTCTTCTCTATTAGCTGTATTTCCCAACTATTCTTGTCATTGTCATCACTTCTTTCTAATCATTCAAATTATGACTTTGGTGTCATCCTGGCTTGCCTCACTGATTGGCTTCATTTTCAGTATTGAATCTGTCACCAAGAACTGCTATGTTTGCTTTCATGTATCTTTCCGATTTACCCTTTCCTTCTTTTCCTGCCCTAACCCACCTCTCCTAACCAGGGCCGGACAGTCCCTACCTGCTCCCACCCCACCCAGCGCCCTTGCCGCCAGCTGCTCCCAGCATGTTCTTCCATTAAGAATCTCCAGAGGCCTCTTGCTGCTTACAGAGCCAAGTCCCAGCTTATGTGCTGTTTTTCAAAACCTCCATTGCCTGCTGACTTTGTGCCCAGTCAATTCTGTTTCTCCAATTTCCCCAAATGATCCCTCTTCATGACTGATCTCCCTACTGAACAGGGGACACAACAGTCCGTCCTGCTTGCTGCCGTGCTCCAGCTGTCCCTGCCTGAAATAGCTCCTCTGTGCCTTTCCGAACCTAGCCCTGCTCACTCACAAAATGTTTAAGGTGTCTGCATTTTCGTATGGAAATACTGCATGCCCTTTGTAGAAAAATTTGAACAATACACAAGCATGTATATGTATGTGTATATGTATATGTATATGTGTATGTATATATATGCAATCTTCTCACCCCACTTGGTACTTTTCTTTCCAGTTTTTTTTTCTATGTATTTCCTTATCTACTTTTTTTTTTTTTACCTAGTTGAGATTGGCCCGTGTATGTTTACTTATATCTTGCTTTTTTAGTTATTTGGGTATTCTTTATAAACACTGTCTTTAATAGTTCCTGACTTTTATTATATGGATATACTATAATTTACTTGGCTGTTCCTCTATTTGTTGAAAATTGTGGTTATTTCCAAAATGCTATAAATAATCCAGTGGTGACCATTTTAACACATGGCATTTCTAATTATTCTCATACATTAAATTCTGAGAAATAGAATTTAAAAGTTGTATATTTCTTGATGGCTATTATCGAATAACATTCCAAGTTTGCACAAATTTGTACTCTTGTCAGCAGTATAAGAGCATTTCTAGGAGACTTTCAGGAAGATGGTGAAACAGTAAGCAGCAGAGTAAACAGCCTCTCTGAGAGATGCAGTCCAGATGCTGGAATACAGCATTATGGGGAAGACAAGAAGAAAGGAAGTGGGTCCCCTGGACCCAGGAAGAATCTAAAGTGAGAACTGAAGCCCACAGAAATAGTAAAAAGAAAAACTTAAGTGAAGAAGAAGGCAGCAGCTGCCGACACCTTTGCCCGGAGCCAGACCCACTGTGTGAGAGGAGCTATTGGAACCTGGGGACACACAATCAAGGTGATGTGGTGGCGGTGACCTTGGAGGCCTCTGTAGAGGCAGGCAGCATTGGAGGAGAGTGGTAGTGGATGGGAGCAGCAGACCTGGGAGACTGAACTGAATGGTAGTGAGTGCAGAGGACTCAGTCCTTCCGCGGGAGAGAGTGATTGGCCAGGAACAATTTTGGAGTCCAACTGGATAAGTCCAGAACCAGAACTGCTCCTGGCTTCCTCCAGCAGCTCCTAGCTGGTCACAGACCTGTGGAAATTTCTCAAACTGAGCCCTGCCCCCACGCTCATTCTAGGGGCCATCTTGGAGGTTCCCTGTGGGTAGCCAGCTTGGTCTGGAGGCAGTGGTCCCTGCACACACTCCAGGGAAAGTAGTGGAGGATCCCCGCCAGTGACCAGCCCAGGTCCACAGGCAACAGCCAACCCTGCCCCTGCGTGCACTTCACCAGCCACTGGGAAGCCAATGGAGGCTGGGAAAAGCAGCAGACAGCCCTGCACCAGCACACCCAATGGCCACCACCAGATATCAGTAACCAGTACTGGCTAGAAGAACCAAACAGTCTAGCTTTAAAGAAATTGTAGCCAGTGCGGGAGGTGCCTGGGACCCCAATACCCACTTGGTCCAGAAGAACCCAGGAATACGTCAAGACAGAGGCAAAAGGCAGTGTCTGGCCTCCAATCCAAGTAGAGCAAGTCCAGGTGATGCAAACATGGAAGAGATCGGGAGTTGCATGCTTAAGGTTTCTGAAGTGATGGCAACTGAAGTAAAGAAACAACTTCATGAGGCTATAAAAGAAATTAGAACAGATATACTAACTCAGGTAAAAGAAGAAATGAAAAACATAATAAAAGAATTGCTAGGCATCTCTAAAGAAGACAGATTAAAAAAATGGAGGAGCATAGGAAAATGAGGGAAACCTTGAATGAACAATACAAAAAATATTTAGAATACATGAAATAGATTCAAAGAGATATCCAGGAAATTAAAAACTCCATTGAAAGCTGGCAAAACCACTTGAGAGAAACTGAAGATAGACTTTTAAACCTTGAAGACAGGTTTGCAGCTTGTGATCGCAAAAGGAAAGATCTCTTAAAAATAACAAAGAACCTGGAAGTAACAATTCAATGACTGCAAGACAACCCAAAGAAACAACTTAAGAATAAAAGGTGTGAGTGAAAAAGCAAGGGTCAACACAAATGACATTAAAAGTCTATTAACACAAATAATATTAGAAAACTTCCCAAGCATGGGAAAAGGAAGTGACATTCAGATAAGTGAAGCATATAGAACTCCAGATAGCCATAACCAAAATAAATCTACACCCAGACATATAATAATTAAGATCCAAGAAATTCAACACAAAACCAGAATAGTAAAAACTGTTAGAGAAAAGAAACAGATGATCTATAAAGGAAAACCCATCAGAATCATGACAGATTTATCAACACAAACTGTCGAGAAGAGCTTGGAGTGAAGCATTTCAAGTCCTGAAAGAAAACAACTTCCAACCCAGATTGATGTCCTGCAAAACTATCTTTCAAAGTTAACGGAGAAACAAGATACTTCCATGACAAAGAACAACTGAAGGAATTCATGACCACCAAACCAACCCTGCAAAGAATACTGAAGGACATTTTAGAGAGAGATAAAAAAGACCACAGCTCCAGAAACAGTGGCAGAGGGGTATCACCAAGCGGGGCAGACAATTGAATGGAGAGGAAAAGTAGGCAGCCAATGGCAGGAAAATAGTATGGCAGAGACGAGGCAGTGCATGCTGGCCATAAACATTAATGAGGATGGCCTGAATTCACCAATAAAAAGAAACACAGGCAGAGTGGATCAGGAGACAGGATCCAACAATATGCTTTATACAAGAAACACATTGAACTTGAGGGGGTTCATAGACTGAAAGTCAAAGGAGAGAGAACAATGCTCTATGTGACAGGGAACCAGAAAGAAGTGGGGGTAGATTGCCCATTAGCTGCATAGTGGACAAGAAAGACATGGCATTTTTATACAATGTAAAACTACTCAGCTATAAAGAAAGATAACCTTGAGGCTCTTGTCAGTAAATGAATACAATTTAAGATCATGTTCATGGATGAAATGATTCAGTGTCACATGGGGGAACATCATGTTGTCTCCCTAGTATAAAAAACTAAAGCAGTCAGTAGGATTCAAAATACACAATACATATTGTGAAAATGAAAGGGGATGAAGTGTCTAAAAAGGGAAGGCAGTGGCCATTGTTAATCTATTATGATTTGAATCCCATACTGTTTTCATTGTTCTGTTTAGTTTGGTTTTATTATTTTGGCTTGTCTAATTTGATTATATTTGATGGCATGGACAGCTGTTTTAAAGATAACAAAATGCATTATGATAGCCATTATTGGTTTCCTATTACCTTGTTTTGAAGCTCTGTATTGCTTTCATTGTTTTGTTTTGAGTGATTTTATTCTATTTTGATTTGTTTGATTGTATTTTGTGTGATGATATAGGCAACTACTTAGAAGATAACAAGAGGCATTATGGTAACCAGTGTTGTTTTACTATTGTTTTGAAGTCCTGTACTGCTTCCATTGTTTTGTTTTTATTGGTTTTATTCTGTACTATTTTGTTTGATTTTATTATACCAGATGCTATGGGCAGTTATTTTGAAGATAACAAGAGGTATGATGGTAGTCATTATTGATTTCCTTTTACCTTTTTTTGAAGTCATGAACCATGTTCATTGTTTTGTTTTGATTGACTCTATTCTGTTTCATTTTGTTTGGTTTTATTCTCTTCAAAATAAAAAAAAAAGCATTTCTATCTCATTATATAACTTTCACAAATTTAAAATTTGCTTATTTGAATGTAACAATTATCATTTTACCCACATGTATTTGACTATTCATGAGGTAAAACTTTTGACACGTATTTATTGCTTTTTAGTTATATTCTCTTCTGGTTATGCCCTTGCCTGTTTTCCTATTTGGTTCTCGTTCATTTCCATGTATATTATGGATAAAAACCTTTTGTTCATACTTACCAGTTTTTATAAAATTATTTCCAAATCATTGTTTTAAAATTCAGTATATGGTGGCTTTCTGTAATATATTTTTGTCTTTTTTTTTTTTCAGTATGTAGTTCAGACCATCGTTGAACTCACTATATAACCACACTGGTGATAATCCTCTTGCCTCAGGCTCCCAAGGGCTAGGCTTAGTGTGTGCCACCATTCCTAACTCATCACATTACTTTTAAAAAACTTAGTAGTGTGACTTATTTATAGTTAAATATATCACTACTTTCTTGTTGATTTCTTCTAGTTGTATTTAGAATATCCAATTAAATTTTTACTTATAACTTCTTACTGGTTTTTCTTAAACTTTCCTTATGTCTGTCTACCATGCTCTGAACTGTTTTTTCCTCATGTAGGCAAGAAATATTCTTAATATTATTATATATTCCTTTCCTTCTCACTGATATTGCAAAACATCACCTTTCTCATATTTGAAATTTTATGGAACTGTGATTCTCTGCCTTGAGCATATATTGGAATCACCTGGGCAAGTCAAGAAACTACTGGCACTCTGACCTCATCTTCAAGGTCCCCAATCTCATTATTATGGGGTACAGCCTGGGTATAGGGAAAGAGGAGATCCTAATGTGCAGCCAAGATGATGGTGCTGCTCAAGTGTTAGGACCAGGTTCTCAGCCAAGGGAAGACATGGAAATCACTTACCGAGTGGTTGGCAGCTGCACCCGCCCCAGGGACAGTTTGAGTCCCTCTAGGCTGGATGGCTTAAGTCCTCATGTGGGACTCTCAAGGAGTCATTGGCAGAGAGGCTGTTACAGGGTTACCTGCTCCCATTCCTGCATTTATCTGCTTATCCCTGGGCTCTACCACCCTGAATAGAAACAGTGGCTTTATAATGAATTTTAATTATCTGGTAAGGATAGTACCCCCTTACAGCACTTGAAAAAATGTGTAGCTATTGGCTTTTACCTGTTTGTGCTTCTACATCAGTGACTTTCAAACTTTTACCTGGGGAACTTAGCTGAAATACAAGGGCCCAATTTCTGTCTAAACATAAGCCTGGGATCCATTTTCTTTGTTAGTATTCTGGTTGATTCTGAAATACACTAAAAGTTTTTGAGCCACTGCTGTAGAATCCAGATTATCTTCTAGTGTTGTTTGTTTTTTGTTAAAAAGTGATCTTACTGGGTTTCTTTTTATTAGATTTGCATTAAGCTGCCAATGTAATCTTCCAGGCTCAACTTGACTAAGTTTCCCTGTAAGGACTTCTCTTATTGTTCTAGCCCACATTCTCTACTCAGGTCTCTAAATTCCTCATCACCTGCAATTTTGCTTGCAATTCTTTCTTGCAGTGGGGTTTGGGTCTCCTACCAAGTTATAAGCACCTAGAGGGCAGGGTCTAGCATCTCCTTCATAGTTTCCAATGTGGTACTGACCAACAGAAGGCATTCAGTAAAATCTTACCTTCATAATTTCCACGAATTCATGAAGCTTATCAAAATCTTTGTCCATTATATCCTTTATCTAATGAGGAAGAAAAGTGTGACTTGACAAAAGCACAGAGCATATTACTGAAGTCAAGTGTAGTATCTTTGGGGTGTTTTAAGCAAAGGGCAGAAGCTGTACCTCCGGCATGGGCTAATAAGGTCCTATTAAAGTCACTTTCTTTCCAGGAGACTATGCGAGGACTAGAATGTGTATACCATCAAGTCACTCCACTGCCAGCCTTGGCATGGCTTAGTTGTGGCTCTTGCATGGAATCACAGATCACAATTACACATACTTGCTAAATTATTCCAATTCCCTAAATAGGTCATAGGTGGCTGTGTCATAGAAACAAGAGTTCTTGCCATGCAACTCACCAAAGGGAGCTGAATGAGGAGGATGCAGTTGGTTCCTGACAGCCCCCATATCACATGTCAACCCCTCACTCAGCTTTATCGCAGAGGTAACATCAGGCCAGCTTTAACACCCAGCCAGTGATGACGAACCATTTAGATAGAAGCACCCTACGGTGGCATAGGTTCAGCCCTACTGTCCTAGGGAATTTCTGGCCATTCAACAACTGGGCTTAGGCGTCAAACAAGAAATGAATATCCTAAAGTGCCTAACGCATCAGCACTCTAAGGGGTTAAGTCAATTTGCTTTTCCAATGCAATTCCTCATTTCTTTTACTTTTCAAATTTAGGCATTGCATTTTTTGAAGCTATACTTTATATGTTACATAAAACCTTATCCTGTTACCTGGTGTTTTGTTTTGTCTTATTTTGTTTTGTTTTGTTTTTTCTTTTTGAGACAGGATCTTGCTATGCAGTTCGGGCTGGCCTTGAGCTCACTTTGTAGCCCAGGCTGGTCTCGAACTCGCAATGATCCTCCTGCCTCAGGGTCCCAAGTGCTGGCCTGTTACCTGTTTTATCTCCTCCATTTTTTCCTTGAGTTCTTCTCTCACCTCTCTGAGTTCATTCTGAGAAAAGGAAATGAGGGAAAGAGGGAGTAAACAAAAATCTAGGGTGGAAGAGAAATTTTCATGGGAGAAAAGGGCACGTTCTGGGGGCGCTTCCAAAAAAGGAACAGAGGGAAACTTCCATGAGGAGGAGAGGATGCTAAGACAGTGGATCAGGGGACCTCAGGCATTATGGCCTCCTGATGGGATGCATGGGAAAGAGCACACCATCACTTTGGAAGGCTGCCCAAAATCTACAACCTAAAGCATCAGACAAACCCAAATTAGAGGTCATTCAGCAAAATATGTGATCTTTAATCTTTAAAAATGTCCTGAGCAAAGAGTGAAAAACAATTAGAGATTAAAAAGAGTGAAGAAATATAGCAATTTTAAGCCACATACCATCCTGGATTAGGTCCTGGGCTAGAAGCATGCTTTAGTTTGTTTGTTTTAGTTTTTTAAATAAAAAACACAGTGGCACAATTAGTGAGATGAGAATAAAATCTACAGATTAGTACTGTATCCATGCTAATTTCCTGGTGTTGAAAATTCTACTGTGGATATGTAAGAGAAGGTTCTTTTTTAAAGAAATACATGCTGAAGACTGGTAAAAATTTACTCTCAAGTAGTTCAAAATATGTATACAGTCATCCTTTGCTTCCATGGATCATTGGTTTCATGATCCCCCATGATATAGTGTATCAGAGACACCCAGGAAGGGGAGATAGAGTCTTAATCCCTACCCAGTGTCAGGAAAAGGATAGCTTGGAGTAGGAAGTCATGCAACTGCTCCTCAGTATTTGAAGGGGTTTGGTTCAGGGACTCCTGCAGATACCCAAATCTGCAGATGCTCACATCCCCTATGTAAATGATGTAATATTTGCATATAACCTGTGCATATCCTCTTATGTGCTTTAAATCATCTGTAGATCACTTATACCTAATACAATGTAAATGCTACTATGCAAACAGTTGCTATATTGCATTGCATAGAGAATGATAAGAAAAAGTCTGTGCATGCTCAGACACAAATTTCAGTACAGACACAATTTTTTTCCAAATATTTTCAATCTGAGGTTGGTTGAATCAAAGATGTGGAACCCTTGGATATGAAGGGCTGATTTCGTGTGTATGCGGAGAAAGACAGAAATGGAGAAGAAATAAAGCAACATTTGAGAAATCTGGGTGAAGGATATATTAGTGTTCATGGTCCATTTCCCCCAAATTTTGTAGTCTAAAATAGCCTAAAATAGTTTCAAAATAAAAGGATAAAAAGGACGCAGAGAGAAGGAAGTTTCAAGGCTGAAAGTCAGCTGGGTGCAGCGTGTCCACCCAGAGGTCGGCGGGCCCGTCAGCTCTCCGCCGCACTGACCCATGTGCCCCGCGCTGCCTGGGCTCACACACTGACCTTTAGCTCCTGTGTCATCCCTGTTTTGGTGAACGGCCCTTTATGTTTAGCTTCCTTATAATTGTATGTCTGTGATTGAAACAGAAACACAGAGCATTGGAAACTGCAGACGAGGGTGGCATTGCAGAGGCAGGAAAGATCACTCCAAGTCTCTGACCCTCCCTAGGGACAGAGTCCAGAGATGAAAGGTGGTGGCTCTCCCTGTGCAGAGGTCTCCTCCATCCTCCTCCTCCTCCTGCCTCTTGGAGCTCATCTTGTTCCACCTATGTATCTGATTGGTTACTAGCCTGAAGGTCTCTGAGAACAGAAAACCTATTTCTCTCATTGCATCCTCGCACCTGGGAGAGATCTTGGCCACCAGGAACAGAAAATGACCCCTGACTCCAAGTCATCTCCCCATGAATCTCAGGCCTGGCTGTTGGCATGGCTACAAAAACACTTCTTACTTTGGTCGGCTCTGGCTTCAATTTCGGGCAAACTGCCTTGTAGTTCTTGATCTAAGAGAGAGGAAGCATTAGGATTGGGGGAAGACAGTATCCAGCCCTTGCAAGAGGCCCACTCCCCCCACCCCCAGCAACTCTGCCTGTCTAGCTGCTCTTGAGCACAGACTCATATATTTCCCAGCACCTGATCCACTTCAAGACAACTCAGCTCTGGTCATGTTGTCCTAATGAGCACAGACCTGCCCATTCAGCTGGCGGAGAAAGCAGTTGGAGAGAGAGAACTCTAAGGAAGCCTCATAAAATTTGTTTCAGGGCTATGGGCCTAGGCAATAGACCCAGGTCCCAATCTCAGCTGTTCTCTCTTCTAGCTTGCCAACTTGGGTGAGTTTAGTCCCTCTGAGCCTCCCTTTTCTTGTCTACGAAATGGATGTGATAAGTTTATTTATCTAGAAAACTTATTTTGAACTTTAGGTTGCCAACCATAGGCGAGTGTGGCACGGAGCTGCGTGAGTAGTTGGAGGAGCCAGGAGTGCTATAGAGAAGGAGTCAGCAGGGGCCTTGTCCTTCCCACTCCATTAATGCCCATGGGCATCAGTCCCACACTCATTCCAGGCTGAGAGCCCACTTATGCTCAGAATAGAGAACGAAACATGGAAGGTTTACTGGCACCTTCTCGAGCTTGCTTTAGCAGCACATGTACTAATATTGGCACATTCTTGGTATCCTCCCTGCCCCCTCTCTACTCATAGGAGCTCATGGAGGCCTCACATCATCCAGCAGTGTTCCTCCTTTACCAGGTTTGTCTTCTTCAGTTCTGCCCTTTTGGCCATGATGGAGGAAGCCAGGGTGTTCTTCAAATTCCCCACCACCCCACAACAGCCCCCAGGACCAGCCCACTGTCCTATGCAACTTACAGGCCAAGGTGGGAGCTGGGTGACCTCCTCTTTATGTGCGGAACAGTGAGGTCACAATGCTTACCTGGAGTGTCACCACAGCTTTGGGCCCGCCTGTCTCCACCACTGAGACGAGGAGCTCAGGCCCAGTTTGAAAGCCACAGGGTCTCCTTCCTGTAGCAGGAAAAGGCTCTCCTGGAAAGCCTCGCATTGCCGAGGACCACGGGTGTCATGGCCAAGGCACAAGGCACACCTCCCAGGAGTCACAGCTCTTCTGGAAGCAGAATTAACCCATGACCCGGGGAGCTGTTGCCACAGACAGATGGTTTCCAGAGTCCACCTTCCATCTCTACTGTGCTCTCCTGACATGAAACTCTACCCCCATCTCTTTTCTTGGTTCTTCCAACAGAAAGAAAAGAGTTGGGGCAAGAAGCAGTATGTGCAAAGTGCTGAAGGTCAGAAGCCTTTGAAGGGAAAAGACTACTAAAGGCCGTGCGGAGCGGAGCTATAATTCGTACTTGAAGTGGAGTGACAAAGGCACATAACATCACATGGGACCTAAAATCATTTGAAATCTGGGTTTGTGAGACTGATTTATCTTTTCCTTATTTTCTGGGCATTCCAGTCCCCTCCCCACCCCCTTCTTGTTTCTTCAATGACTACATTTGGCACAGAAAAGGCCAAAGTGGGCTCTCTCAAAGCAGACAGCCCAGGAGTACAGGAACAGATGCAGGCTGCATGTGAGTCACGCACCCACACCAGGCAGCACACCTCACACTCACCCTTTTTCATGTAGTTGCTTTGCCTGTCCTTGCCAGGGGCTGGACCACTGGAACTTCCTCCAGAGCTGCTTGCTGCTTGTATTTTTGATGCATGTCCTAGGTGGTGATTTCCCAGCCCCCAACCCAGTGACAGCCATAAATACCATCACAACCCAAGAAGAGAGTGTGTCCGTCACCAAACAGCTGCCAGGAGGGTCGGGTGGTGGTGAACTTCCCATGCCTCATTTCTTCATGTGTAAATGGGGATTGCAACTGTTAGGTTCCTCTGACCATGGAGCTCAGTCCTCCCAGATGCACTGGCCACACAGTGAGGAAAGCTCTTTCTCCATGAGTTTCCAAGAACCCTTGACAGGGGTGAGCAGGGAACTATGGTAAAAATGACTGACTCCATATCACCATCTACCAGCCCTGTGAAACTGGGCACCTTCTCTTCCTCTTGCTTTGGACCAAGAGCTTCATGGACCTGCAGGAAAGTTTTCTTTGCTTTGCTAAGCAGCTAAATGAGCTGCCTTTTAGCCAAACACAGTGAATGAGTTCACTGGCCTATGTATTAGGAAAGTGGCTTTAAAAGAATTAAAGTCTCAGTATGAAACTCAGTGTAAACACACACATACAAACACACATACACACACATGATATTATCATTTGGACAGAGATTTAGCAACAGACTTACAGCTCTGGGTTTGGGCCTTCTCACAGTGCTCACTATTCATGTTTCCAAATGCATGATTGTTGTTATCCATATAATCGGGAAGGGCTAGGGAAATCCATTTAGTGAACCTGGATGAGTTATATCCTTCTTTAAGAATATTTTGCAACTACATGAAGACTAGGTTGAAGGGGTATTGTGGCATTGGATATTGTTGCAGTATGACTTTGTTCTATATAAACTGTAACTGTTCTTACCTGAAGAATCCCAGATATGCTTCTCCCAAACTCATTCACAGCATACTCTGTTAGCACCAGGGAAGAAGCATGAAGCCCACTGATGTTCCATTGGGCTTTCAGGCGAAGGATCATTCATGGACCCAAAGAAGAGGCAACCATAGTCTCTTTTCTCCAAGGTAACAGCACTTGGATTTCCTTTCCTTTATAAAGTTCCTGAGGTTTTTCTCTGTTTCATCAAGATAATGTTGGGGGTGGAATGAAGAGGGGAATTTTAAGATGGCCTTAGGCCCTGAGTTTGGCATCTTTCAATTCAGGGTACGAATCCCAGGGTCTATCCCACTACCTATATGAAGGCTCAAAGGAAGAGAATGTCTTGGGTGCTTAGAGGCCTATTTGACCACGGGGAGGGGGGATCCCCAGTATTCTAAAGCCCTTTGATCATGGTGAAATGTCTAATAAAGGTATCAAGAATCCCAATGGGTGTGGTCTCCAATCAACCTTGAGTTGCCATGGCTCAACAAATGTGCCCTAACTGATTTGCTCTTCTGACACCTTATCAGTATCCAGTGGCTGTGTCACCAGAGACAGTGTCAGACAGAGACACTCTGTGAGGGTTTCCTAGGCCCAGGGAACCTTGTTCTTGTTTCTCTCTAGATGTCCCCCTCAAGCCCCATGTGCTCATAGATGCTTCTGGAAGGTGATTAGATTATAAGCGCCTATAGCTGATGTGTCATTAGTAGGATCTAGACAGAAGACATGGGTCAGTGTGAGCTTGGCCTGGAAGACTCTGTCTCCTTTCCTGGCTCTTTCCTTTGCTCTCTTGCTTCCTGTCTACTACATCATGAGCAGCATTCCTCTGCCCTGCCCCAGTGCCATACCATCCTGCCTTGGGACCAGCAGACTGTCCTGAAACCTCTACAAACTGTTAGCCAAAATCAACCCCTCCTCTTTCAATTTGCAGGTGTTGGGTGTTCTGTCCCAGTGACGATGAAAGTGACTAAAAAAAATCTCTTACATGAATTTTTAGAGATTTCCTATGATTGGTTCCTGCATTGTCCTACTTGATTGATTTAAACACCTTAGAAAGGTTTATTCTGTGCAGTTTACAGATATTTTTTATTATTGACACATTGATTACCATGCAATTTCTAATCATTTCTACAAATAGTATATCAGACTTAGGCTAGAATCCTAACCCCATTACAATGTTTCTGTGGAAAAATGATACTCAGTTTATAGCATATGAACTCTTTGTACCTTTATTTCAGGAACAAAACAATCTGAACAAATCATTGTAAATCTCCATCTATTTTAATACAACTGATGATAAGTGAAAAGTCACAATAAAAAACATTGAGTGAGGATCACTGGCTTTTCTCAGCATGACACGAGAGCCTTGCCTGGCCTTCTAGGACCTCGGAGAAGACATTACTAGTCCCACAGCCAAAAGTTGCAGAGGAGCCTGCTGTGTGAAAAGAGTGCAAGCCCCGCCAGCCCTCAGGAACTCCCCCAGCTCCTGCCAAATCTGGCTGCTGGGGCCTCCTGCCTTAGTTTTCTATATTTGGCTAGGACCCAAGTAGAGTAGGGCTGTTATTTCCCTCCTTCCTCTCTCTCTCAGTGTCCTGGCTAGAAGGCTCTGTAACAGTTGCTATCCCAGTCCCTCGCAGTATCCTCTCCACCTCTGCTGACACCTTCAGATTCCCATGATAAAACTAAGAGACACCTAGGCTCTGTGCACTGGAGTTGTTGGGGGACTATGCTTCCTGCAGTGTCCCCGGAGGATCATAGGCAGGAGGGTTTCAAAGGCTCATCCTGGGAGTATCCCTTGTCACTCCCTCACATTCCTGTGGCTGGAACACAACCTGAGGCTACATCTGACCACAAAAGAGGCTGGCAAATCTGGCCAACCTCCTACCATGAGCAAAGGGAAATAGGTTTAAGGAGCTGGTAGCCAATCTCTGACACCCTTTCCTAATGCGTCCCATCTTTTTTTATTCTCCGACAAGTTTCCTCACAAGTAAACTTGATTTGGGGGTTCTTCTGTTTTTAACGTAAAAGGTGGGGAAAGCTTACAAGGTCCAAAAAAGAAGCCTATATTGGACATTGATCTAGGAATAAATCTTCTATGAAATGTGAACTGAAAGAGCTAAGGTTAGGCTTAGGGTTAGGCTAAGACGCACTTCTCTGTCAGTTCACTGGCCAATGGGCTGGGACATTGAAGGCAGAGATTCTAATAGTGGCCCAGTCCTGGGCTTTTCACAACAGTGGCTCCTGTCTATCCCAGGACCCTCCAGTTACAGAAGTCCTCTCATCCCACTGTAGGCTCCTCTCCTGCAGTCATCAGAACCTGGGGCTGGTGTGAAGCTTTGCCTGCTCTTCTAAGTTCTCTGAACATCACTGGGGGCAGACCGAGATGTCTGGATGTTGCCAGGCCCTTCGTGGGGGTTGAGCTCTCCTGTTTTCATCTTGTGTGAATATCCATAACCTTCTTCCAACAGACCTTTGATTCTGGCCCTAAGAAGCCACCTGATTTGATCTCTGCCTGAAAATGGCTACTTCAGGGCCCCACCCAAATATGGACAAGAACTTGGACCAAACTTTCTCAGAACCCAGAGATAGTGATTGCTGGCTGGTTTCCCATTGAGTCAGTTTGGCTACTGACAATTTCCTCCTTCTTCCTCCTTTTCATGAGTGTTCTGCCCTTGGAAGTCATTAGTGTCTTGGAGCTGAACCCATGTTAAGACTGATTTAGAAGGTGTGTGAATCTTCTTCCTTTGCTAAGGGTTCTGAGGCTTGGGCTGGTGACAGAGCAACTCTTTCCTGGAGTTATGGTGGCGTTGAAAGCCAGGGAAGTTGTAGAGCTAAGAGTCACATGGAAAGCTGAGGTTATTGTTTAAATTGGTCTTGAGATACAGCAGCTGATGATAGATCCTGAGTTCCAATGTGGAGAGAGCCAAGGAAGAAGAGATAGAAGAGACAGACCAGGTCCCAGCATGATCACAGCCAGCCTGGGCGGCCTCTGGGGCACTGAGTTGTGAGTGGGAGAATCTGGGTGCACTGAAGCACTGAGGATAAGTGGTTTTCCAGGGGTTTGCTCCTTCTTTTTTTGTTACATTTCTGAACTTTATGCAGGCTGTAGAGTTTTTCCTTTGTTGGCACGCAGCATTGGTACAGTGTTCACAAATAGGCTGCAAGATTTTCAAAGGATTCCACATTCCTTTTGAATTTAATGTCAGGATATGTGACTGCTCTGCTATACTTTAGATTTGACAAAATTTTAAAACCTACACCTATGTTATGGTTGGGATCTGAAATGTTCTCTCAAATGCTCATCGTGTTGAAAGCTTTTTTGTCAGCTTGTGGGTTCTGGGGGAATTGACTGCATTAATTTGATGGCATTATTGGGAGGTAATGGAAATTCCAGTGAGGCCTATCTGAAAGGAGTGGGTCACACAGGCCTAAAAGTAGTTTAGCTAGCTGACCATGGACTAAAACCTCTGAAATCATGAGCCCAGATAAGATTTTCCTCCTGTAAATTATTTATCTCATTTATTTTGTCATAGTGATGAAAAGCTAACACAATCCAGGTCCACTTTGATATGCTGGATGTGAACTTAGCTTTTGTTTAGCTTCCAGTCCCTCTATGAGGAAACTGAACAGAGCACAGGGGCTGGCTCTCAGTGGCAGCTGAATCTGAATCCATAGGCTTTGTTTGTTTGTTTTTTCAGTTTTTTGAGACAGGACTGTGTATGTAGTTCAGGCTGGCCTTGAACTCACTATGTAGCCTTGGCTAGCCTCGAACTTGCAGCAAACCTCCTGCCTCATCCTCCTGAGTGCTAGGATTACAGGCATGCACCACCATACCCGGCCCATTGAATCCATAGCTCTTCAGCATGATTCTGAACATTATTCCTGGAAGCCAAGTCTCTTTCTCTTTCCCTAGCTCTCCTCACAATTAAACCAGCTCAATATGGATCCCTTCTGCAAGTCAGAACCTGACTGCCAGAACTGCCTGCACATTCCCGTGATTGTAGATCTTCAGGAGGTCCTGTGTGTAGCAGGAACTCCTGGTTGGTGACCGACAAGGACACTCCATATGAAAATGTTGTGGAATACTCTTTGCTAATATCTTATGGATTCCTAGGGTTGGTCATTTTAACTAGATGATCGTAGCCACGAAACAAAAGGGATTCTGATGTCTTTCTGTTTAAATCTTTTGTGACTTTTTTTTTTTTTTAAGTGCTTTCACTTTGTCTGTGGCCAACATTGAATGGGTCATTCTTATTGGTATCAACACATGTAGGATGGCCTCTTCCCCACAGGGGTTTGGGTCTTCTGGCCTCATGTGTTCATTCCAGAACACTTTCTCCAGCAGCCCTGTTCTGCTGCTCTTGCCACAAGGAGCCAACTGTAGACTGAATCCACCCCCGGGCCTCCTTCCTTCCCTCCTCCTGCTTCTCCCGCATGTGGCTCTGAGTATTCTTGGACCATGTGACAGACAAGCACTTTGAGAAGAACCCTCTGGGGCCCTGGGCCCCAAAGTGGAGGAGGAGGCATAAGTGCCACCTGTGGGTGGAACAGTTGTGAAAATTGCTCCCTGGGGAAAGACAACTGAGATTTATTCAAACACTGGAGCAGGTCACACTTATTTGCTAAATCCTCTAAATACAAATATTAACTTATTTTAATTTGAGTATTGGTTAAATCCAAGTAATCCCTTTCTTGTGCCTCTGTACCTCTAAAATCCATGACAATTACAAACCTATCCAGAGAACTAGGTATCCTGGGGTCTGCTTGGTTCTCAGCCCCACACTGTACTGGCAGGTCCAGGCTCTGGACCAGACTAGTTCATAGTAAGGAGCTCTAGTTCAGTATGCGAAGTGACAGCATCAATCTTCCCGTTCAACAGAGGCATGGTGGTGTATGCCTGTAATCTCAACACTAAAAGAGGGTGAGGCAGGAGGATCACAAATTGTAGTCTCACCTGGGCAGTTTAATGAGAACTTGACTCAAAATATAAAAGAGAGCTGAAGTGTAGCTCAGGGCCAAGGCCCTGGGTTCAATTTACTGTATTGAAAAAAAAATCCCCCTGTTCATTCAACATATATTTATCAGGAATTTACTATGTGTCAAGCAATCTATGAAGTACCAGTGACACAGGATAAAGAAGGCATGGCCCCAGCCTGTAGAAACTCATTGTCAGACCAAAAGAAGCACAACACACCATTTTGATATGGTAATTTCAGTGGAGCTGAGTGTCTTCCATATCCCTCTGGACCTCATGCCTGGTCTCTGAGCTTCCTGGAAGCTGAGTCCCTCCAGACCCAAGCCCTTTAAATCTAGCACAGGAGCCAAACAGGCCACACTATACACTGAATGTCTGACTTTGCCAGTGCCAACATAGCACATGCCCTCACCTCACCAGTGAGCCCGCCCCTCCATGCCTGGGTGGGGAGGGTTCACCTGTCTGCAGCCCATCACTTGGGCCTTCTTTTGAGGCCAGGGTTCTTTGTCTGTTCCAGCAGGTGTTTTGCCTACCAAATCAGCCCTCTCCGACTGCTTCATCTGGCCCAAGTGCACCCCTTCCTTGGCCTTGTCACAGTATACCACAGTTAAGACTGGACTAAATCTGTACATTCTGGAAAGCAAGAAGGTGTTCTTTGAGCTGTATGTGTCATACTGATATTTTGCCAAGTAGGAGTCTTCGTAGGCAACACATTCCTGTTCTCAGACGTCCTGTGTGTTCTTGCAGCAGGGAATAATGGAATATTCATAAATGAAACAACCTTTGAGTTTCTTTCATGTCTTTCTCAGTTCTCAGTAGTCAGAGTTAGGAAAATGGAAGCTCCACAGGAAGGAGACTTGGCAGGAACTGGACTCTGGAGTCTTCCCTGGGAACCTTTTAGTGTTCCCACTGGGCACATTCTGCTTCGCTGTCCACTGTCCTGTCTCCTGCCCTCCTGGCCCCTCAATCCACCCTCTGGAGCACAGCTCATCTTTTCCTCAGCTTGAGACTTGTGGCCTGAGTTCAGGGTGACAGACCTCTGGGTCAGCTGCAGGGTCTCTTTCTTGCTCTTTGTTTTAGGGCAGTCCCAGTGGGAGGCCTGGGCTCTCAGTCCCCTCAGTTTAGATGCTAGACCCTAGCTGTTCTCACACCAGATCCCTCCCTCCTTCCTTCCTACAGTAGTAAATCTCCAGGAAGATGCTTCTCTTTCTCAGCTCGGCTTTATGAATCTGCCCTTTCTAACAGCATGCCTCTTCCATTCATTCATGGTGCTTCCTCACCTGCCATCACCTAATATGAAGGTATGTTGTCCAAATCCTTCCAATCACTCATTCTTCCAGGAAGGGAAATCCTGTTTTTCAGATTTCTGTGAACTTACCCTGTCACAGGCTCTTCTGAGCGCTTTCTCAGACATAGTCTCAAGGCTTGGGGACCTGGGAGTCTCTGGTTCAGTGCTTTCACAGTGGCCCTGCCAGGCTTCTTCCTTGCAGATGGATTCTAGAGCTGAGCACTATGTAATGGGGCGAGAACTTTGTGAACTGGGCACAGAGGTTGCTCTCAAGGCCTCACAGTCTAGAGAAAAGAGACAGAAATGCATGTTGAGTTTTAGCCTGGAGCTCCAAGTACTGCCCTTGGGAAATACTGCACAGGCCCCCGGGGTGGGGAGACCCGGGCTCAAGAGGCCCCTCCGTGCTTGCTGTGCATCTCTCTGGGTTTCTCTCAGCTTCCAGTGGGACACCTGGGGCCTAGCAAGGCCCGCCATTCAAGAGACTTGAACAAGAAGCCT
Organism: Dasyprocta punctata; assembly: GCA_004363535.1. NCBI lineage: Eukaryota > Metazoa > Chordata > Mammalia > Rodentia > Dasyproctidae > Dasyprocta > Dasyprocta punctata. The sequence continues at coordinate 43,550 of RJWM01006753.1, forward strand.
GGGTGAATGAACAAGGTGACTTTAGAAATGTTTTCTGAGCCAGCATCATTAGGTTCTCCTTTGTCCCCACAGAGTGGTCTTGAGAGGCCATGGCACAAACGGGTCCCACCACTGGGATGAAGTTGAACGAGGCCATCACGGCAGGACATTATTGATGAGGCATTAGCGACTCTTTCTTCCTCTTTCTTTCTTGCCCGTTCTCTCTGGGGAAGACTAAAAGGGGTAGGAGGCAAAGTCTTCCAGGCTTTGCTTCCTGGGAATAGAGAGGATTCTGGGCATAAACAGGATGCTGCAGTAAGGAGAACACAAATGAGCTGATTTTGTTTCCCCAGAGCAAGTGCCTTGGTCTCCAGTCTGTGCTTAACTGGGTGCCACTACCTAGACAATGGCAGCGGGGGGCGGGGGTGTTGGTATCACTGAAACAGGACTTGTTGGGGGTTGCCATCCTCTCATCTCAAGCTTTTCAGTGACCTGAGCTTGCACTGTTGCCCTGCTGCTTCTTACTGTGCAGTCTCGAGCAAGTTATTTTACCTCCCTGAGCCACAACTTTCTCCCCTGCACAGTGGAGCTAATGGCAGTGTCTCACTGGTGTGGTTGTTGTGAGGAGGGGGTGAGGGTTGTCTCATCCAGCCTGGTCCACACATGCTGGCTCCTTCCACACCAGTCCCTCTTCCCCTCTTCTCCACTCTGTCCTTAGCTCCTCTGATCCTCAAGGGCCCCAGGGATTTACTAGCCATGGCTTTGGCACTCCACCTTCTGTCCATCAGCAAGCAATCTCCAGCCTCCAGCCTCTGTACCTCTCTGATTAGTCACTGCTTGATCTGTGTTGCCTCCTCCCAAAGTTGGAGAAGGACGGGGATAGTACTATTTTATTTAGGCTATATCCCTGGAAATTCACACAGAGGCTGCAGGGACCCAGACGCTGAGTATTTGCTTAGTAAAATCCATTGGTTTGGATACCAAAGAGGAGAGCAGAGAGCAAGGAAGGAATGACAAGACTAGGCACGGCCTCTGCCAGGGGCAGGCAGCTTTCCACCCGTGGGCGGCCAGTTCTGTGGCTCTGTCCTGGGCGCAGCCATGCTGCTGTGGGGGCTGCTGCTATCCCTCTGTATGGCAGGTAAGATGTCACCTGGGCTGAGAGGAGGGGGCCTGAGGAGCCTCTCCCCTGAGGTTCCTGGAGAGCAAGGTTGATGGGGAGACGAAGTACAAAGAAATGAATGTTTTTCAACCTTCATTCCAAGGGTGGGGAGAGAAGGAGTCATCCCCTGCCACCGCTGCCGGGCTTGCTGCCTTGGCCTCTGGCTGGGCTCCTCACCCCACCCTTACTCTGTCCTCACAAACCCAGGTGCTCAGGGCCAGAACCCAGTTGCTGTTCTGCAGCCAAATTCCACCCATTTGGTTCCTCACCAGTGCATCTAACCAATAGACTTATTTGAGGCTGAATAGTAGGTAACAGTCACAAAACAGTCCCTGACACCACCAAGCTTAGTCTGGAGGGGATACGGACAGTCATCCCAGAGATGATAATCAGGATAATTACAGAAATGTGGCAAATGCAGTGAGGGAAGTCAATGTAGGAGGTGTGAGGTGGGGAGAGGCACCTGGGGTCTTCAGATACGGTGAGTGGGAAGGTTTCTCTGAGAAAGGGAGGTCTGGGCAGGAAAGAAGAGCCAAAAGAAAATCAGACACATCCCTGGTCCCCAGAAAGTGCAGTGGCTGGGCACTGGCTGGGTGCCAGGCACAGGGCCTGAGTGCTGGGTGCTGTGTGCAGGGGATTCAGCATGTGGGCTATGATGCGCCAAGCACTGTGACAAGCTGGGAACCTGAGGGGGTGGCATGGTGACCCTCTGGCTCATTGTGGGTACATGGTGAGACCCCCTAGTAGGAAGGCTAGGGCCTGTTGTGGAGCAGAGGACACAGAAATAGGTGGGGAGTTTGAGAGAGCTCTGGGAGCTCACTGGCCATAAACTTCGGGCTTTGCTGGGTGACTGCATGCTGAGAAAAAGAGAACTGAGTGAGCAACAGTACCCCTGGGCGAAAGGGGCGCAGGGTCCTCAGGGGTGGGTAGCAAGTCCAGGGCCCACAGACTGTACAGAAGTCATGGGATGTGACCCATTAGATCCTCAAATCAATTCAGTGGGCTACAGCCAGCCAGTTAAAAAAATGAAACAATGGGGAAAATATAAAAATGAGTCATTCCTAAGGGGGAATTCTTTTCCCCTTGTTTTCTCTGGCACAGGGATCCTCCTGCTCTTCTCAGCTACCGGTGACATCTTGAACTCAGGTGGGTATGAAGATCATTGTTCTTTCTGGCAAGTGCTGTTGGTCCTTCCCATCTCCCGCTTTGTGCATCCTTGCCCCTCTGTATGGTGCCCTGTTTCCAGTCTTATCTTCCTCTCCTAGGACATCTGCTTTGAAGCTGGTTGTTTGTGGCCTAGGCCCCTCAAGCACCTGGGGGAAAGTCCTTCATTCTTGGCCTGCCCCTTGCACAGGCAGGCCTGGCAGAGAAGTCTTGCACCAGCCCTCCTTTGTGGACCCCTATAAGGAGATGGAGTCAAGGAAGGAGTGGAGACTTTGGGGTGGGTTCTTGGGAGAATGGGGTTTGGGGTGGGTTCCTGGGAGAAGTTTTCTCCTTTCCTTTCTCTTCTCTCTTACCCTCCTTACAACTGAGCGCCTCTCATGTACCCAGGCAGGCACATGGAATATAGTGATGAATAAAGTTTGTTCTTTGTTCCTGAGTTGCCTAGACCTGGTGGTAGAGACAGATAAGCAACAAGGCCCTTTCCAGAGGAGAATTTAAAGATTTTTCATGCAGGTCCCAGTAAGAGAATAGATTCTTGCTCTAAGGTAGGCCTAAGTATTGGTAGATTTAAAAAGTCTCTGGGTGATTGTAATATATAGCCCCAGTTACAAGCCCCCAGTGTAGGGGCAGAACTATGCCATGCATGGCTATGGGCTTGGACATGAGAGCCCTGCCCAAGGTTCCAGAGTCCTGCTCTACTCACTCAACTCTCTGTGGCTTGATTTCCTTATTTGCAATAGGCACAGTCATACCTTAAGGAGTCGGGGAATTCAGTGAGCTAAGGGCATCACACGTGATCAGTAAATAGTATCTGCTGGTATTAAGCACTGTTATCTATTGTTATTAACCACTAATGATGATTCATTACAGCACATAGAAAGGACACCTGATCTAGGATGGGGAAAAGAAAACGGGAGGTGAGAGGATGGGAAAGTAGGAGATTGAGGAACCAGGTGGGGGTGGCTAGTCCTTCCAGACCAAGAAAGCAGCCCGTGCAAGGGCCAGGAAGCAGAGCTGGGTGCAACAGGAGGCCACAGGTGAGGGAAGACTGGGAGAAAAGAGGCTGCAGAAGCACACCATGGTGTGGCCTAAAGCTCTTGGGGACTAGGGTGGAGTGGTGCCAGCTGCTGTGACAGCCTCTCCCACCCCAGCCTTGCAGCTGGCAAGCAATGGTAAAACCTTTCCTTGTGCAGAGCAGGAGCTGAGCTGGGAAAAGGCCAGGTATAAACTGCCAGCAGCACCACACAGACCTTGCCGACATGGAGATCATGAACAGCATAGATACACTCTAGTACCAGAGGACTGAGGCATGGGTCGGCCTCATCTTCAAAGTGTGTATTTCTGACCTGAGCTGGTTCATTGGCTCTGCTTTCACAGCCCCAGTGTGGATTGTGTATTCTTCACTGTTGACCATCCCCAGTGTCGGGGCTGCCTCCTGCACAGCACAGGAGACCTTTGTTTGCTTTGATGGTACGTTTAGATTCATATTCTGGGCCTAATTTTCTCTCCAGGGTTGCTTTTCAAGAGCATGTGTGTGTACAAGTACGTGGGGCGGGGGCTCTAGTTTTCAGGAATACTTGGCTATTACCCTTTGGCTACAATACTTCTCTGTGGTTCTGGTTTCTATTTTCTCTGCCTCTTATTCCCAAGACTCCATTAGAGAAATGGGTACAAATCAGAATAGTGAGCAGAATGACCTGCTATGTCTCTTCCTTCTGCCAACTGACTTGGATGAGGAAGAAAAAGGGAAAGACAGGTTGGGGAATCCATGCAGAAATGGGAACAGAATTCAAGGTCTCCTTTCTCAGGAAGCAAAAGGCAAAGTTTATTGTCTCACCACAGGTGGGAGAAAATGGAACATCTATCCTCTAGGACAGTGGTGGCAAACTTATGGCACACATGTTATTTGTTTTTCTTTTAAGACAAAAGATGTTAATGTGTGAATTGTTTTTTCTGAAGTAAAACTTCAGTACTCAGGTTTAATTACAAAGTTGGCACTTTGTAATAAATAAGTAGGTTTTGGGTTGCCCAGATAGCACTGATCTGCCAGAAAGTGCCAGTTCTTGGTTTTGTCAAAGCTCAGTCCTACTGTATAATGTCTCTACTCCCCAAATAAGGGTACAGAGGTCGGCCTGCTGTATCCTCAAGTCATAGTCACACTGTGCTTGTCACAGGCTCTTAAAACATAGCCTCTGGTGGTCTAGGTTTGGTATGTGGGTTCCTAAGGGAGTAAGGAGATTTCCAGGGGTGGTGAGCGAACCTGGGCAAGGGAGTCCTTGAAAAGGAAGGGCTATGTTACAGGAGTCTCTTCTGCTTTCTCTATTGTCCTAGAACTCCCCAAGACAACTCTCCTAGAACTCCTAGAACTCCCCTGACCCTAGTGACTTTGATTTTTCAGGTCCATGGCCATAACATGGCACCACCTCACTACCCTTCTCTGAGTTTGCCCTGCCGACACTATAATCTGTTCTGAGCAGAGTGAGCTTTAAAAGACATAAATTGGTTTACATCCCTTCAACACATTGAGTAGGTCCTCACAGCACTTAGAATAGCATCCTTTTAACAGTCAGCCAGGCCCAACCTGATCTATTTGGCCTCATCTTCCAACCTTCTTTCCAACCATGTTGACTTCTTTCTGCTTTTCAGACCCATGGAGCTCCTTCCAACACATAGACCTTTGTTTTCACTCCGTCTGGGCTAGGCTGGCTCCTTCTCATAGTCCCTTTAAGAGCAAAAACCCTGATTGTCTTGTTTCCATTTTAAGGGTGTGGAATAGTGTTGACTACACAGTAGGTGCTCAGTACTGTATACACTTACTGAATAAATGTAGGAAGAAACAAGCCTGTTCACCCTTGAGCTAGGCTCTCCCAGATGCCCCCAGTATCTGCAGAGGGCCAGGGAGAGCCTTTACTGCTCCAGAGCTTGAGGTCTGTTTCTGCTTTACAGATCCTGCTGTAGGGCACCGAAGTGCCTCAGAATCATCTGTTGACTGGACCGCTCTTCCCAAGAAAGGTATGCATATTCTCTACTTTCACTTTTCTGGAAACTTGGCTTGTTTTGCTATGAGCTTACCCACTTGGATCATTGGCTCTAGTTCCCTTCTACTTCCCCTGCCATTGCCTGGTGGCCAGGCTTTGCTGCCCCCAAGCTGAAACCCAAGGTGAGGATTATTATTGAGATGAGCCCAGAGGGGAGATGACTTGCTCAAGGTCTCAAACTAGAGTAGAACCCCAGTTGCACCCTGGCATTTCTTCTGAAAGTATGAGGTGGGCATTACCTGTTTATAGCCCAGGTGCCTGCCATTCATGGGGCGAGTGATTTTTCACTCAAAAATTCCCCCTGGATCTTAGTGCTGTTTTTTTTTTTTTAATTTTTTTTTATTCTTCATCCTGATGTACAGCAATTCTGTCAGTTTGCTTTGTAGAGTTGGTTCTCTGCATGTTATAAAATATGGGTGGTAGAGTGAAATGGCACAGGCTTCCAAGGCCTATGTTCGAATCTCATTTTCATATTTAATATAGCACGAGTTTGGCCCTCCTTTTCTTTATTTCTGAAATGAGATTAGTAATATCCACTTCTCAGGATTAGACTGAGAATTTAAAAGATGATGTAGGTCACATGCTTAGCTCAGAACTGGCACATGCCAGGTGCTTAAAATAATTTTTAAAAAACAGTTTAGAGAGGGAAAATGTTAAGGAAATGTTAGGCAAATCAGAGAGTTTGGGAGGCCTTATTTGAATGTGATAATGTAACACCCAATTCTACTGTTAGCTTTATCCAGAACTCCGGAATTCGTACCTTACGTAGAAACCCAATTGCTCACATTTTTCCCAAACTTCCATTACTTGGAGTTACAGATGAATGCACTGGAAATGAGACCAGTCTGGGAATGGGCAGCCTGCCCTGCTCAGGACCTGGCTCAGTCCACCCTCTGGCAGGAACTGGAAGTAGTGGCTGAGGGAGGCTGATGCCTTACCTCAGTTCCTCCAGGAAGCAGTGCCAGTGCGGATGGGCTTGCTCTGCCTCCTGCCTATCGTGTCTGTTCCAAACCAGGCTCACCTCTTCTCTCTGGCTCTCCTCTATTACACCTCAACCCTACAGACTCCCTAGAGCCATTGTGGAAGACACTGCCTCTGGAAATCACAAATGAACCTGACTCCAAAGTGGGATTATCTTATTTCTCATAACCTCCCACTTATTAAGTGCCAATTATTTCATACACTGTGCCAAACCTCTCACAACCTGCCATTTATTAAGTGCTAACTACTCAAGACACTGTGCTAAGCCATTTATACACATGGTTTCATATAATCCTGACCTCAGGTACCATTATTATCCCCACTGGAAAGATGAAGAAATTGAGAGTTAATATAACTTGTAAGGCCATAGCACTACAAGAAGAGCTCTCAACCCCTGCTCCCTTAGTGTTTTTCCTCCTATAACCACTCTGATATGTCTAGCTTATTCCTTTTCCCAACCTGGTATTTAGTCTGCCTATAAAATTGTGATATCGATAAAGCTTAACACCTGAGAACTGGGGACAAGGGCCCAAGTCAGACCAGAGCTCTGTCCCAGGGATGGTGAAGCTGGGCTCATAGATCCAGAACCTCAGGCTATGGTCTCCATGTTCTTTGCCCCTAGTCGAGGTCCATATTGGTACAGAAACCTTCATGCGATTTGAAGAAAGAATGACGTGGTTGTCAGCCCTGAAGTACTGTCGTAGCCACCACACTGACCTGGCTGACCTGCAAAGAGTGACTAAGGAAAACAAGGCGAATGTGAGGTACCTCACAAATGAGACAGAAGCCTGGATTGGCCTCTACATCAGCGCAAACTCTGGGAATCTGACATGGTCCAGCGACTTGGGTAGCGACATACCCTCTTGGTTGGAGAAGCCTAAGTTCAGCAGAGGGCTGTGTGCAGGGCTTCGCACCTATTCACACTTCGGCCCCAAGGTTTATACAGTGGTTTGCTCTTCCCGACAACCTTTCATCTGCTTTTATGGTGAGTGAGAGTCCACTCCTGCTGGTGCTCAGCTTCTGGAGGCTAAAATAAGATGAGAAGTGGGTTTATTTGGAAGCAGGTCACATGAAGGATAGATGGAAGCATTTCTGGGCTTTGGGGATAACTGAATTCTGGAGCAGACTTCTGCGATCTTTGTACTATAAACTTATGAGGAGGTTATTTTAATTCTGAGGATCTTTAAAGACTAGAACAGACAACATCCAACCTTAGTTCATTAGCAATTAGCAACTGCAATTAATTACTGGACAATGAAATGAGTAAGAACCTGGGCTTTAGATCAGACTTTACTACTTTCTAAAAATAAGTGGTGAGTATCTCTGAGCCTCCTTTTCCATATCTGGGAGTATATTTAACAAGTAGGATTGATGATACCCACCTCATAGGACAGTTCTGAAGGCCAAACAAGAGAATGAATGTAAAGGCCTGGCAGAGACTCTGGCACAGATTAAGTACCCAACAAATACCAGTTATTATCATTGTTATGATCACTATAAATCTGCTGTAACCAGAGGCATGCCTTGTTACTCCTGATCTCGTGTATAGTATGCCTCAACAGCGACACATTGTACCCTGCCTTGCCCTTTGCTCCCTCTCCTCTCTCCCTGTCCTTCTCTGGCTCCCTTCCCTCTCCCTCATCTTCCTTTTCTCTCATTACAGCCTTACTGGGATATAATCCATATATTTAAAAAATCACCTTTCTAAAGTGTATACTCCAGAGATTTTTAGAATGTACGCAAGTATCACCACTGTCTAAATTTAGGACATTTTTATCAACCTTTGAATAAATTCCTTCCTCATGAGCAATGACTCCATACTCTCCCTTGGTGACCACTGATCTACTTTTTACCGCTGTGGTTTTGTCTGTTCTTGGCTGTTTCTTTGTGTGTTTTGGATTTGATGAGAATTTTGATCAGAATCCCTTGAATAGCTGCTGTGAGGATTGAAGATGTAAACTACATATCCCAGTGATCAGCACACAGCATGCATTAACTGTTCCCTTCTGAGTTTGGTTGCTGTGATGGGAGGCTGACCTCTCGCACTTTGTGTGAGTTCTCATAGGCCAACAGCCTGTTAGGTTTGACAGACCTTGTCCTCACATTGTCTGTATTTTCTTGCAGACCCTTCCATTGGAAATCGGAAGTCAGCACCAATGCCTCCACTCCTTAATGCTTCCTCCTCCAAAGTTACTCCTTCCTCAGAAGTTACTGTGGGGACCACTCCCAGGCTAAGTATAAGTGCTTTTAGCCTGTTCTTGCCTGGATCTGGGGTCTTCAGGGCCCAAGGGAGCAGAGAGGTAGCCTATATAGAGCAGCCTAGGGTAGGGCCTATGGGACCCTCCTAGAAGAGACAGTAAGTGGCCAACAATGAAGCGAACCAATGGAGTAGCAATCAAGGGCCACTCAGGCAGACAACTCTCTCTGTTCCACACACTGCTGGGTCAGCCAAGAGTAGGGGAAGAAAGATTTGTTCACTATCGGGCTCTCTTCTCCTTGAATTGAGACTTTGAGCTTTGAGGTGCAGTGCCAGGAGACCTAGGAGAGGGTGTGCAGTGTCTCCAGTGATGTGATAAGGGCCTGACCTGAATGACAGAAAGCAAGATGGCTGAGCAGGTTAGGCATCCAGAGAGGGAAGCATAATAGAGTTACCTGTCAAAGTTCCTTCTAATTGTAGACTCCTCTATGGGGAGAGAAGATGAGGGATAAATTGTAGGGATATTGTGTAGGGACATGGCTGTGAATGACAAGTGATAGTATCCCTATGGCATTTTAAATTCCTGAAACATCTTTATAGCTATTACTTCAATTTGCTTCCCAAGAGTTCTGAAGTTAACTAGGATAATTGAGAGCAGAATCACAGTTCTCCTGGCCTCCTTACAGATTCTTAATCAGACAAAGACATTATTGCCTTTATTGAGGACACAGAGAAGTTAGACTTGATGGAGGTTGATGAGTTTCATTAATTCACTTATTTTAAAAATGTGGATGGAAATCTGTGCTATGTAATCAGGACTGGGGTTGTAAAGAAAAGGGCCTGTTCTGAAGGAGGTCACAGACAGCTGAGAAGAGGTTGGTGCTTCCTGCAGTCACAGGCATGGAGAAAGGGAGTGTCCCAGCCCCTGTAGTTATTTGGGGAGTTTCCTGGTGGGAGTGTGGGGTGGTGGTGATTTTACTACTATTTCAAAAGATGAGGAGGAATCAGCTAGCAAAACCCAGTGGGGATGAGTAGGTAGTGGACCGCAGGTAGGAGTTGCTGGTGTGTGTGTGTGTGCGCGCGTGCGCACGCATGTGTGCAGTGCTGGACAGCAGAGGCACAGATCCTTCTGGTTGAGAAGATGGGTGACAACCTGTCTTATGCTTTACATCTAATGACTAATGTGGTGCCCACCTGGCTGTCCCAATCCCACTGGCTACTTGGGCAGGCCTAATGGGTTTGGGTGGCCCTCTTTGCACATCCATCTTCCCAGGTAGGCACTGCCAGGCACAGAAGTAGCACATGGGTATTCTGTGCTGGGCTGGCTATACAAGTTTTGTGCACTGTGCCACTCCAGCTTGCTTGGGGACCTTGGGAGGGCTCCTGGGCACAGCAGACCCCACAGAAGGTGTCTCTCTTGTAATAGGGCCCAGAACTGGCCCCATGGAATTCTTCACAGGGCCTGGTTTCTGCTGGATGGTCGGAGAGTCTGGAGTCCATAGACCTCAGCCCCCAAATCTGTGACCTCCACACTTCTACCTCTGCAGGCCCCACAGCTCCCCAACCCCAAGAGACAGCCTCACCAAGCCCTCCAACAAACCACACTCCCCTGAGGGCTATCTCAGTTCCTGAGGAAGGGTCCCGGACTCCGCTGGTCACTGCCCAGAGTGCATCTGTCAACTTCACGCTCTGGACACTGGCTTCCACTGGCACTGCATTTTGGGGCTGCCCTTCTGTTTCCCAGGAAACGGTCAAGACCTCTCTGGCTACCACTGTGAGCCCTACTGCAGAGCCGGCACTTCAGGGGGGACCCTGTTATACAGGGCAGGCTCGTGACTCCACAGGAGGTAGGTGTGGGCCCCTTGCTGGGCTCCACCTGCGATGCCTCAGCTACTCCTGGGTTGGCAGTGCCCCCTGCACCCTCTACATTCAGCTGGTTCCACAGTTTTGAGGCTCTGGGAATCAAAGGAAGAGCTTCAGAGGTCTCTATCTCAGGGAACCCAGCTGAGCCCCAAAGAACAACTATGCAATCTGAGTCCACAGCCAGGAGACAGACCACCCTCACAGGACCACTGTGGGCCAGCCAGGAGCTGCAACAGGTGCCTGCCTGTGTCGCTGGGGGCTGGGCACTCCAGCTTCGGGTGTAGCTGCTCTTGGGCTTTGGTGGAAGTTTAGGCCACTCTGTAGAGGATTCTGTCTAGCTAGAGCCAGCTCATCAGCCAACCCGCCTCTGGTAACAATTTAGAATGGAGATGGAATGGGACAGGGAACTCTGGGAGAGATACAGTCCATCTTACTTTCAATGGTAGGAGGCTGGCAGCCAAGGATTGGAATGCTGGCTCTACTACTTACTGCGTGGCCTTAGGCAAGTTCCATGACCCCTTTGAATCTCATTTCTCTCATCTTTAAACTGAAGAGAATGCCAGTATTATAAAGTACCTCTCAGTTCCTGGATCTGCAGAAATAAATGGTAGTTGTTACTATATCAATCTTAATTTACAAGTGACTTAGTGTCTTACTTTTTTATATCTCTGTTCTTACCTTGCTAAACAGATGAGACTACCTTTGTTTTAATTTTACGTGCTTATGAATGATCATGAATTATCAGGATTAGCAGATTCTCAAAGAGCAGGGGCATTTTTTCCTTTTTCTCCCATGTCTAGAACGTTGTTTTGCATAATGGTACATGATTTAATTTTTTCTGAGTACTGGTTTTAAATAAGACACTGAACTATGGATACCAAGATGAGCAAGTCTCGTTTTCCGCTTCAAAAGAGGGAGTCTAGCAGGAGCAGACACAGGCAACCAGGACAGCTTGGTCTGTGCTGCACTAAAATATGAACCAAGAGCTGAGGTGGAAAGTTATCTATTCATTCTGACTAGAAGATGGCAACTGGATAGAAAGTTTAATGCAGAATTTCACTGGCAGGGAATAGTAAAGATCTTTCTTACAGGGGGAATAGCATGGGCCAAGACAAATGAGTGTCAAAATATGAGTTGTTTGGGATTGCCAAGCAGTCCGATGTAGCTGGGGTATAGGTCACATTGTTGGGAAACGGATGGACTGAGGCCAAATTCCAAAGGACCTGATTCTGCAGTCAGTGGAGCCACCAGTGAGCAAAATGCTCAGATCTGTCATTTCTAGAAGCAAGGTGGTCATAATGACATGGGACAGTGCTTGCATTAGGATGCTAAATGAAAAAGAAAAACATGAATCAATATCATACATATAAAGCAGTCAAAACATCACAAGGAAACACTAACCAATGGTTAGAACAAAGATCAGAAGAAAATGTGTGAAAATGTTGAGTGTTATAGTCAGGTAAGGAGAATATGGGTGTTCCCCTGTTTTAGTGTTTCGAATTTTACATATTTGCTCATTAATTGAAGAAATTTATAGGCTTCGGGTGGGGAAAGAGACCTGTGCAGAGGCTGCGGAGCAGGAAAGAGACAGGAAATGTGTGGGAAGACTTGCACAGCCTGGGTGGAAGGAACCATAGCCTGCTCTGGGGTGGTGGTGGTGTGATGAGGGATAGGAGGGAACTGATTTTATATCATCTGTAGTGACACAAATCAAAGAAATACCAGTACAAATGTATTTTTAAAAAATGTTCAACTTTGTTCATTAAATCACAGAAATGCAAATTTTAAAAGTGCATTAAAATTTATTTAAAAATGTTTTTCACCTACCAGCTTGGCAAAGATCAAAAAGGGTGGCAATGTTGAGAACGTGAAAAAAAAAAACAAACAAAACCAGAGATCCCCAACACAGGAGGCATGTAAACTAGTGCTGCCATTCAAGCAAAGTATGTCAGTTTTGAAATGAGCATCTTTTCCTCTGGATATTCTACCTTTAGACATCAAGGAAATGAGTTCAAGGCACACACCCTCCACACACAGGGTTGCTTGTTGGGGAATTGTTTATTACAGTGAAAATCAGAAGCAATCTAATGTTCACTGAAAGCAGACTGGCTATTAAGTTATACATTCAGTGAAATACTATAAAACCTTTAAAGAGAATAAGGCAGACCTTTATGCATTCAAATCAAGAAATCTAATGTGTGAAGGAGATTTTATAGCAAACTGTTAATATTGGTTGCTCCTGGCTTGGGGAGAGGATACTTTTGGGTACCTACTTTATACTAATATGCCACATAATAACATGGCTATGCTCACATTTGAAAAAGGAATGGTGATATCTGCAGGGGATTGATAGGATTTTGGTGACTGAAAATGAGAGTAGCTGAGGATGCCTGGGTCTCTTGCTGCAGTGCCTCAGTGTGTGGTCAGCTGTACAGAGGGACAGGAGGCTTCTGAGGAAGAGACTAAGCTTGGTTTAGGGTGCTACGTATCGCTAGTGCTATTGAAGGTCACGGGGAGGCATGACAGGGGCTGTAGATAGCTGACAGAACATATAATGGCACTGGCCTCTTGGGGTATGCGCTACTGAAAGAAAAAATTTAGTACTGACAAACCTCATAATATTGAAGCCCCAAAAGTCCTGATGTTGGATTACATTTTGAAAGACGATGGTCTGGGAACAGGAGCCTGCGGGGGTGTGTCAGGGATAGGCAGCACTGACCTGCCCACCGGGGGTAGCTTCTGCAGCAGCTGCATGCACAGCACTGCTGCTCTCATCTGTCTTTTGGCTCACAGGCAGTACCGGTATCAGGCCACCTTACTCCTGGCTATATTTGCAATAACTCCATTACTTTTTCTCTCTTGTAGTTATGGCTAGTACAGAGGTTGTCATTGATATAAGAGATACGGCTACTACTACTACTTCTACTATTACTACTACTCAGGTCCAACATTTAAGCTCATCACACCCAGAGTCTGAAGAAAAAACACCAGCATCTCAGTCAGGTAACTGCTTGTTTACTGAGTTCCTACCCTAATGGCAGAGCAGTTGAATTCAGCCAGTCCTTTGCCAAGGACTTCTGGGGCCTTCTTATAAAAGACAGCATGAAAGGTTGGCAGCAGAGTGCGAATGAAAGGTGGATTCTAGTTTAAGCCCTGGGACTATGAATGAAGGCTTGAGGAGACGGTGCCTTACTTCCTAGTCTTTATTTCTCATCTTTAAAAAGGGCCAGTAAAAGTTATCTTGCTTACAGCACAGGGCTGAAAGTTAGTAACTGTGCAAAGGTTCAGAATAAACCAGAACATGTACGCATATAAAACACAGTCCTACTATGAGGTTGTAGTTCCTGTGATGATTATGCTTAGCTCATAGCTGAAGGCTGAACTTATTTACAGGCTCAGAGAACTTCTTTGGGATTTTCCTGGGGCAGAGAGCCCAGGGAGAGGTGAACATTTCAGGACACTGTGATCATCCTCCTAACAGACTTAAAAGGAAGGCGAAAAACCCAGAAGTGATAGAAATAATGTCCAGGTGGCTGTGGGAGGAAAGCCAGCATTACTCCCAAACATACAATTTTTTCCTTTTCTGCCATTAATTGGTCCTAATTATGGCTAAGCAGTTTCCTCAGCAGTCTCCCCCTTCTTTTAGAAATCTTCAGTCCCCACATGACATCTATGGTATCCAGTGTGTCCTCCCAACTGCTGAGTGCTTGAAGTTCCATGTGGCAATAGGTAATTTCCCCTTGAGCCAGGTAGCACTTTCTTTTTCAGAGTACTCTTTTGGAATCCTGAAGGCAGATTTTCTCATTTCAACTCTGATGAACCCAGAAGAGATGAAAGAACAATTTTTAAGAGAGGTAAGACTTCTGCCTTCTAATCTTGATCAGTCAGATGACTTGCCAATGCAAGGCAATTTATCAAAAACAATACTATTAAGAGAAAAAGCTTTGGAAAATTAGCTTATTTTGTTCTGCCATCTCTTTGGTTCATGAAGACAGGTTGGTTATGTGTCAGGATCTTTTTCTAGCCTCTCCAACATGTTTGCTGAGGTCTTTTCTTCTTTTTTCAGTCATGACAGCACAGTCAGAAGGACTTGAATTTGGCTTTCCATTTACTCTTTGTATGACCTGGACAAGTAACTTAGTCTGAATCTGTTTCCTCATGAAATATGAATGATGATAATACATAATTCACATGGCTGGTGTTATGATTAAATTGTGCATTCCATATAAATGTCTAGCAAATTGTCTGGCACAGTTGGCACTCAATAAACATTAGCTATTATTATTACTATCAACATTATTACTATGGTGTTCTGAATTTACATTTGCTCTGGACCCCTTTTATCCCATGTACTTTGAAAAAGAAATGGAAACATCTGCAGGGCATGGACAGGACTTTGGTGACTGAACATGAGAGCAGCTAAAGATGCCTGGGTCTCAGTATTGTGGGATAGGAGACTGTTTCTAAATACTGAGAGAAAAGCCTCAAACTGATCACTGAACATGTCCTATAAGGCACATTTCTCAACTATATCAAGTAATAATTGTAGGATATTAGAGCTAGAGAGCACCCTATCAATCATCTAGCCAACATAATTTTACACATAAGGAAACAACTGGTATTTATCTAATGGCTTGTTGAAGTTTATTCACAGGGTGAAAGGAACAGCACCCAGGCAATTCATTTTAGAATTTCACAAGATCAACGTTCTAGAAAGATAGTGTGTGTGCCTCTGCAAGTTTGCATGTGAGTCCACGCCGACCAAGAGTAGAGCAGGGAATTGGAGAGCTTTTGTAGATCACTACTGAAAGAACAAGAACAAATGATATATTTCAGCATCTTGTAAGCTTCTTAGCAAAATTTTAAGGACTAAAACTGCAGTACTGAGTATCACAGCTACAAAAGTATATTTTTGGGAGCTGTTTATCCTTAAGGTAGATATACTATATTTTGTTCTGATCTGGATCTTTAGCTCCCCAACCCCCAGTATTAGGGATTGAATCACTGTGCTGAGCTATACCCCTAACCCCTCCCCCTTTCTTTTTTAATTTTGAAGCAGGGTCTTGCTCAATCATTAAGTTGCCCAGGTTGGACTCAAACTTTTGGTACTCCTGCCTCAGCCTCCCAGAGCACTGGGATTATAGGCATGTGCCATGATGTATGGCTCTGTAAGCACACTTTTGATAGTGTCCTCATTGAAATTTTGGGCACCAACCAGAAGCCATCTACTTACTATTTTAACCTGGAGCCAATGGGAAAACGAGTTAAAATAGGAAGTCTCATCTTTTGGTCAACTTTGTTGGACTGCATCTAGTCCATAAATGGGATGACCATATTAAAGAACAGAAATTCTTACCTCACAGATTTAAAGACTGGAGTTGGCCTAGGCATTGTAACATACGCCTGTAATCCCAGCTACTTGGGAGGGTAAAGTAGGAGGACCAAGAGTTTGAGCCCAACCCAGGTAGCTTAGCAAGACTCTATCAGAATAAAATAGAAAAGGATTGGGAGTATAGCTTCAGTGGTAGGTGCTTGGCTCATGTGCACAAAGTTCTGGGTTCCATCACAAGCATAATAAAATAAAATATAATAAAATAAAAAATTAAAATACCAAAAGGAACAAATTATACGTGTGGGAAGTAGCAAAACTATAAAAGGACAAATTATATGTGTGGGAAGATTAGGTATATTACAAGTTTTAATAGCATTTAAAATTTTACATAGAAGGCAAAGAAATACCTACAGCTAACTTTATCCAGTTTGAGGGATAGAAACAAAAAAACATTGTAAAAGACACACAGTGGTCAAGAGCTTGATTTAGACTAGTGGTTCTAAACTAAGTTAGAACCCTCTAGTGATGTTTAAGAAAAAATAACCCCTCCAAAACCAAAAAACCCAGCTTGGCCTCAGTCTTTAGAGAATCTCTTTGTTTTATTTCCTTTTGTCTTTTATTTCCCCTAACAAAACTGATTCATGCACTTTCCCTTTGGTATAGGTGCTAATGAAAAAGGGCAGAAATCTGGAGGAAAGTTAAGAAAAAGAAAGGGTATGGGTGGACCCAAAGGGTATGGGTGAACCTGATGGGTATATGAGGGAACAGTTAAGAGCTAGAGAACCACAGGGCATAGGGCATAGGATAGCATTAGTAGTTTCTATTTTTTTTTTTTTTTTTTTGTGGTGCTGGGGATTGGTCTCAAGTTTTTACACTTTACCACCGAGCTACACCATCAGTCCTATTTCTCTCTTTTTGATGTTTCAGATCCAAGAAGTCTTAAAGCTTATATTAGGCCATGAGCAATTCAGACTGAAATGGGTTGGCTTTGAAGTGAACAAAAAGTAGCATGCGTCTACTGATTTGCAGTTTCTTTTACTCAATCTTCTCTAGATTTTTAGTAAGTTTTGGCTCTTTAATTCCTAAAAGAACAGGATTAGAAATAACTTTGAGATATGCCAGAAGGCACACACCTACAACTAGCACAAAAGCAAACTACATATGAAACCTGCATTCTTGGATTTTATGATGAAACAGATAAGCAGAAGATGGCAGAATGTGGGAGCAAAAACCTCGAGAGTGACAAACAAGGACAGACACCTGAACTAAACAACAAAAGTTCTGAAAAGAAAGCCCATGAATCTATCTGAAGAATTTAAGAGAACACAGTAGTGGTTTATGAAAGTAAATGGGGTCACATTTCCAGCACTGGGGATTGAACCACGGGCTTCACGTATGCTAGGCAAGTGCTCTACTAAAGAGCTGCATCTGCAGTGCCACAGCACAGACTGTTAATGCCAACTACCTGTCCTATATCTAAGAAATATTTTTACCTGTAAATTGGGCCATTTTAAGGCATATTATTAATATTAAAATATATCAGGATAATATTCTTGCATACATGCTCTTTTTTTCTGTGTCCTAAGCACCCAGATGCATACTAGAAGGTAGTAACATGTCAAATACAGTAGCAACTTTAGTCTGAAATGTTTAATGTTAAAGTTTATTTGTATTCTTTGTAGGAATATCAATAAAAGACCTCAAACGTATCTATATCTGTACATGTACAAGAACCGTCAAAAATTATTCACAGAACAAAAATAAATCTTCTTTAGAACAAACCCAGGTAATGTAATGCAGATATGGATCTCGCATATGGAACAATCTAAGTGCTACCTAGCACAAAAATATGGCTTTAAAAATAAAATAAAATCTTGGGTTTTCTTTTTCTAAGGTGTACTTCTCTTGAAACAAAAAATAAATTATTTAGTTATCATTGTAAAATAGTCATGTGTATTAACACACTCTTATTAAGGCCCTGGAGATGAAAAACAAAATAAATTTAGAAGGTAAATTCCTCACAGGTGTGATCCAGGTAAATATGATGTTATGAGCTTGAGTTGATTTTGATATAACTAAGAAAGGTCAAGCACCAGTCAAAATTTAACCTTTACTAGTTAGCTTTTGTGCAGGATAGTGGTCATTAAATCAGTATTTAACCTATTGGTGAACTTAGAATTGAAATTTTTTAATTTGGGAGTTTGGAAATGACATAAACAGGATGGTTATCCATAAATCTTTATACCCCTACACAGAATATGGAGACTCTCAAACAGCTACTGTGGAAATCTTGCTCCCCTCCAATAGATAAATCTGGTTTTAAACCTCAAGCAAAAAATTGTGTTGGGGAAGATGAGAGTATCTGAATGAAAGGTAACAACTGAGTAGGAAATAAAATGCATGCTGAAATATGATCCAAATCTACCACTCTCCTTGGATGGTTCACTGCATTTGTCAAGTCTAACTGGGTTGGTTACTCAAACACCTGAGAATTAACTGATCAGAAACCAAAGCTATTTCTTTCTGTATCTGACTGATCAGCGATGTTCAACTTTATTTCTGACTCCCTGTGGTATCAAAGACGATATCTAGGGTTCTTGAGACAATGTCAAACCAAATCAAGTTCAAGTCACATTAACTTATATATACATATAACACATATAGTACATTCTTGAGAGAACTGCCATAAAATCTAATAAATGAGAGCATATCTAGAAAATTCAACGAAGTTTGGGAATCACTGTTCTATAAAATACATTAACATTCAGAAAAAGGAAGCCCTAGGAATCGTGTGTATTCTGTGAGCATGGACATGTTATCTACAGAAACTGTATTACTGGGGGTTGAACCCAGGCTCTTCCCACATCCTCACTGCTTTTTTACTTTGAGACAGGACCTAAGTTGCTAAATTGTCTAGGTTGGGCTCAAACTTATGATCTTCCTGCCTTACAGCTCTCTGTCTTCCAGAAAGCTAAGATTACGGGTGTGCATCACCACACCCAGTTATATCTATGTATTTTAAAAGTGGGCAAGGGATATAAATCTCCCTGTATCCTCCTTGAACCTCTGGGTTACTGAGAAGATTGCTATGTCCTCTTCTGGATCACATGTCTTTCTTGGTTCTTCCTCATAAGATATTTATTGTATCTCATGTAAATTTCATTAGTTTTGTCCTTTCAAAACTCAAAAGCATTCATAACTGGGTTATGACAATAAGAAAATGCGGCTTGAACTAACAATATTCAAACATGAAAAGAGATTCTATTTAAAAATTCAATACCTCAACATTTCTTGCCTTTCAGGAACTAGTATAAGTTCTTTCAATTGACATATGGATTAAAAAATATAGTATCCCAGGTTATATGTGGGAAGACAACTATTTATTGTTGGGGCAAACAGGGGACTTGATTACTGGACTTGGTAAAAGGGAATGGAGAAAAGAAAGAGTTCTTCAGGAGTTCTATGCTCTGAGCGAGAGGTGGCCTCCTAAGTATAGCTGAAAATGCAATAAAGCTATGGTATGAGCTTTGCAGCTTCTGGGTCTGACCCAACATTGAGTCTCGACTGGTGTCACTGTCGCTGATGGGAATGGGGTAATCCTGAAGGGGTTGGGGTGTTTCCCCCAACTCAGCCCCATAACCCAACCTGTCAGGAGCTCCAAGACTGGAAGTGACTAGCACTAAATCTGGATGGAAGCAAAACAAATAATAATAGAAACTCACTCGATGGCAGTTGTCGTTTTCTGGGACTTCCAAATAAGAACTCTATTCCTAATCTGATGTACATCTGGGGACACAGTGAAGCCAGGGGTCTACAGAATCATCCACCCATAAATAAATGCTGCAGGTAGAGTAATATTTGAAATTTTTCTTCTAAAGTCATGTTTGGGCTCAAGAGTATAAAATTAACACTTATAGAAGTCTTATATAGAAAATCTTATTTTTATTCACTCTCCAACCCCATGAAAGAGGAGAAAGCGCATCAGTCAGAAAGTTAATTTTGACCAACTTGATCAAGTGAAAAGAGCAAAAAGCTAGGGCAGTGTGATTACCTCATTTTGCCACATTGTACTTACCAAAGGACTGTCTCCTAGATGGAAACAGTGCCTTGGTGACAGTGCCTGGAACACAGGTAAGTGCTCAAATTCTTGTTATGGTGACCTAATTATAGTACCTCCTCTGTCATGGATTTTATTGTAGAGACTTGAAATAATGATGGGCTGAGGGAAATGTAACTTTTTGCTTCAATGATATAAAAGAGAACTATGAAGTTCTTTTCCTGAACTTTAACATTGTCCTTGTTTATGGCCAAGTCCTGTTGTTAACTACATAAGCACTTTATAAGCACTTAACCTGAATTCTCAATTCCATTCAACCCTGGTTTACCCTTACTCCATAATGTGGTGATATACTGAGGGAAACTGCAAGTACAAGACATGGCTGTCTTAACCAATCAGCTTCTCTTCAACCACCTCCTGCTAGCGAAACAAATGTATGTATATATTGGGACTGAACAGAAAGTCAATTAAGCAGCACCCTCATAAAAACTATCACATACTGCTGCCTTCTTTCATACTTAGAAAATCTTTCAGAATACATTCTGTAGGTTGTAGCATTCTCTAAAGAAATAGTCCAAAAAAAATGACATAAATAGAGTCAAATAATTCATCTAAAATTTAACAACTAGTAACAACTTGGAGTTGTCACCTTCTAACCTTCTTACTTCTTATTATTACTTTCATTTCTTCATTCAAGATAACCTGTACAGGGCTGCATAATGTCTAAATGTTTCATCTTCCAATGCAGACTGTCTTCTGAGGAGGCTAACAAGATATAGTGCATTCATCAAAAACATACTTGATGTTTTGTTGTGTCCTCCAAAACCCCAATATAATTTTATCAGCCCTCTAGACTCCATAACTATATTTAAAAAACTTCCATATCTCAATGCAAGACATCACCTACATTACATACTTAAGACCACTGACATTGACAATTCTTTTACTAGGTTTTCTAGGGCACAATTTCAGGTTTTAAAAAGAATGAAAATTTGCTAGAGCTGAGAATAAGCCACAAAGAACAGATTTATGTTTATGCCCCCCCCAACTAACAAATACATTTCAGAATTGGTAATCTTTATTCCTATTAAAAAATTTTGACTAGTGTACCCTCAGCTTGGAGGGAAGAGATAAGTATTTATAAAATAACTACTAAGGGTAAAAAAAAAATACAGAAAAGTGTCACAACAGCTATGCATGAAGTCTGACCGTCTAAGCACATGAGAAGCTCCTGTTTTAGATTACTGTTTGGTGGGAAGAGGAGCTGTTAAGATGAAAAATATTTTAAAAGGTTGTAGATTGGGGTCTTTGATGAGGTTGCTTAAATGACAGATTCAACAAAAAGATACATCTGAGAAAGGGCAGAGCTCAAAAGTAGAAACATGAGCCTAGAACTCAGTAAAAAAGAGGGTTTGGTATCTATGCCTGGCCTTCACTATAAAGAGGGCACTATACATGTAGTCTTCTTCCCTTATGTAGAACAACTCACACAAGTAGAAACAGCCCATGGGTACAGCTTCCTAAGGTCTTTTCTCTGTCTTCCCTCTTTACTTAAAAAAAATTTCTTAAAAGTTTGTAATTTAAAATAAACAACTCATTTGAGAAATACTGTTGTTTTCTCAATATAAACTGCTTAGGTCTTGCTTAAAGAGTCAAGGCTCTTTTAAAATTGTATCTGTATATCTGACAGCATAGAAGGCATATTTACTATTTGTGCAGTTATATATACATACGTGTGAATATATGTAAATATATTTGTATGTATAATGCCCGTTTCACATGTAACATTCCATACTTCTGGTAATAAAGGTTGCATCCCAGATGACATTCTATACCTCAGGAGAAAATTCTTTTCCATGAATTTTTCTGTCTTATAATAAGCCGTGGAGGATAAATGGGTCGTTATTGCCAAATTTACCAAAAGCATGGGAATAACAGTTGGAATGTGCCATCGTGACACAGTTTTCTTTTTTTAAATGAGACTTTTAAGAGTCATGTTTCAGGTTTGGATTTCCTTTCCAATTATAAGAAGGGAAGAAGAGGAAGAAGCAGCAGTTTAAAAGTTAAATATTGGAGGTAAAATTACCCTGCCCAAAATATAATGGATAAAATCTTTATCCTAAACAAAAAATATTATGTTACAAATACAAAAAAACAGGAAATATTCAGAGATTTCCACTATGCTGTGGCTAGCCCTTTTCTGTGCAGAAAGGGTGTTTATTTCAGATGGCTTATGAACAGTCTATTCGAGTAATTTCTCCCAGGAAGAGTAAATCCTGTTGGTGATGACTGCTCCCACCAAGGGCAGTGGACATATGAAGATGAAGACTGTATGTAGACATAAATATTTATAGTTTCGTAAACTCTAAAGAGGAAAAAGAACACCCTTTATTACAACAGGAGTGAAAATTAAAAAAACCCATATCTAAAGCAGAAAATTTCCTCTGCTGCAGACAGAGCAAATAGACATAGTGTCAGGAGTTCACTAGACATCACTCAAGCCCAGTTTTGATGCGACTGCTTTTATCTCTGTCCCCTGAAATAGTGAGTCCCCAAGTTAGGCTAGTTGTCTGATAGGAAACAGTCCTGGGTGACCATATCAATGGTATAAATTATTGTTTTGTATGGATTTTGGTATCTGCATGTTTTCCTAAATGGCAAGGGGACCAGAATGGCGCTTTTAAACTGGCAGATGAATCCCTGAAAAAATTCATTCTAACAATGTCCTATTGCACTCCATGTGCTTCTGTTAGATACTTGGTCTCTACCTACTGAACCCATAGGCTCATTTCTCACTCACACATAGTTGTAGTTCCTACTTTTCCTCCTATAACAACTGCAGTGCTTTTAACAAGACCAAAACAATAATAAAAATAGTAATAATTAAAAAGGTAATCTACATTATTAACTTCCTTTTGGTATATTACAGTGGTATTTTCTGTACATGGCCCAGAACTAAGTTCCCTATGTACATATAGACCTGGGGAAGCTCAACCTTGGAAGTCTTCGCTTATGCCCTTAAAGACAAGTTCCTTTCTTCATTGAGTTTCTCATCACATTGCCATTATGAATTAGCAACATTCTGTAAACCTGGAGGGGCTGAGTAAAGGGGTGGGACTAGGAGAGTGGGTAAATTTCCTTCTGTCTCCTTTCAGTCTGTATTCACAAAGTCTGTCAGCAGCTGCTGTTTTTGAATTCACCATTCTCCGTGATGGAAAGCTTGGTGGGATTGGTGGGGGAGATGCCATTGCGGACCTGCATGCTGTATCGCTCCTTCACTTGGGTCAGCGCACTCATCAGTCGGGTGTTGGCGGAATCCAGCGACACGATCCGTTTCTCCTATAACATACCAATCATGGCTTTATTCAGTTTATATGAAAGAAATAATACCCTTTCTTTATTGAATGACCTAGTCCAATGCTTTCTCTCACACAGTGGTATGCATGGTACTTCCCAAACAAATGGAACGTCTCTGCCTCTTTCTGCGCACTGGTTAGGTTCAGCTTCCCTTCTTTTTTCTCTAGATTTCTCCTCTATTTTCTTTCTTTTTTTTTCTTTCCACATAGCAGGACTTCTCAGTCCTGCTAATCTCTTGGAACAAGAGACTGTTTTGTAAAACTGACACCACATGTTACTTGAGATTATGCAACAGTAGCATCAAGATGCCTTACTATATTAAGTGCTTTTGGTCAAATTTGAAACATGAAAATTAGGTGGCAAAGAAAGAAGCACCAGAAGTTTCATTTCATAGAAGAGAAGTGCATGTGATCTATGGGTTTTTATTCTCAAAAGAGGGCATAACAATCACATTTAGAAAGGATTCACATTGTGCTCAAAATTAAAACAATACATGGTGGCAGTTTAAAGTCACCACTAAAGTGAGGATGCAAGAGCAAGAGGAGATAAAAGCAGCCAAAAGCTCAGACAGAGGAGTTATTTGAATATGGGGAGGGGGATGTGACTTGAAAGGGAGATGCTATAAACATAACACATGGAAACAAATAGAGAACACAGGCTCCTAGACCCATTCCAGCTCAGAGTTACTCCAGGAAAGCCATCCAATAAGGACAATGCTTTCATTTGACTTTTGAGTTTCTGAAAAAAATAATGCTTTAGAATCACATTTTAGAAGCAAAAGTTGTTGAACACACACACACATGCACACACACACACACAGAGAAAGAGGAAGGGAAAGAGAGGGGAGGGGAGAGGAGAGGGAAAGGAAGGAAAGGGAGAAAATAAACCAAGAGGTAAAAGATTAAAAAAAAAAAGTTAATCTAAAGGAAAGTAGGACCAGCTTAATTACAAAAACAAAAAAACAAAAAAACAAAAACAAAAACAAAAAAACCCCCAAAAAAACAAAAACAAAAAACCAAAAAAACCCATCCCATCGAAACATCAGTCTCACATCCATCAGAAGAGACACTCAGCTTTGGTAGCTAGGTAACCATCCCAAAACTTTTCCAACATGAAGTCTGTATTCTTCAGAAAATAAGCGTACACAGAGAAGTACAGTCTTTATCTGTGCTCATGATATTAAAAAAGAAAATAGTCCATGAGGAAGAACTACGAAGTTAAAAGGAGTTTTTCTACTCTGGGAGTTTCTGAACTCGCCTAGGAAAAGCACAAGTAAGGGTTAGTCACGATATGGTTCATAGAGGAAGCACCAGAGTTGAGGGTGGAGGGTTGATGCTGATCCTCGATATTAAAGCAGTAGCTACAGAAGCCTGCCAATGTAGCACTGCTCCACTGGAACAAGAAGTCCCAAGAGCATGCAGAGGGAAACCCACTGCCTGGGGGAAAATCTGGGTAAAATCATTCATAAGGAGGGCATTAAGTAACGCTTCTCTTTGATCTCCTGCTTTGCTGCGGGTGGGGTCTGTGCGGCAGCTGTGCTGGTGGCTGTAATTTCAAAAGTATGAAAACAAAACAAAAAGCTTTTCATTATTATCATCCTTTAAAAAATTCCTTGTCAGGTGATGAGATACACAAAATCCTCATTATTAACTAATCACTAATCGTGGATTTTTTTGTTTTAAATTTTGGAAGATTGCAGATCTGTAAGGCTTTTAAGAATAATTATTTGAAAAATTTTAGCCAGTGAAGTTTACTAGGAAAACAAATATAGATATTTTAAAAGTCAGTAGGTAGGAGCTGGCCAGGGGCTACCAGAAATCAAGACGTGCCAAATATAATCCCTCCCCTTGAAGATTAGGAATGATCTCTAAACAGAAAAACTGCTAATGTATTGAAACAGTTAAAGAGAAGAAGATATTTTAATATTTGGATGAATTATAAGGTCCCAATACCAAGGAAAGCAAGACTCTTCAGGGTTCATTAAAAAATCCAAGAATTTCCAAAAATTTATTTGATTCTTAAAGGTTCTGAAAGAAGGCTAAGAATGATTGTAATTATTCACTGCCTACAAAGGTAACAAGTGAGACCAAACAACCCCCTACTGGATAACTAAATGTTTCCAGATGGAGAAACTCCCTGTGCAGTTTCCCTATTGTCAACCTGTCAAAACAAACGTGGAAAAAAAAATCAAACCAAACAGAAAATTTGGAAGTCAACTTCAGTTGGCCAAAGATGCTCTGACATTTTGATTCTGCCTGTACTAGAAGGCAAAGCAATCTAATCCATGCCTGACAGGAAGGGTTTCAGTATGGGGAGTGGAGGAGCTGGAATGTGTAGGAGGCTGGTGCACTGGGCCAAGGCTGGGAACTGCTCAGCTAGAGAACGGACAGGGTTTACTTGCCTGTTTGAATAATCTCATTTCCATTTATGACCTGTAATTTAACACAGCGGATACATCACTTGCAACAGTAACTAGGAAGCTGCTTTGCTTCTCATAGGAGGAAGCCCTTCTCTATCCTCCATTGGAGTCCCATGGAGAGATTCTGGGAGCCACAGTGTCCCCTCATGCTTGGGAGTGAAAGGCAGCCCATTTCTTGATTTGCTATCTATGCAATGGTTTTCTTGGTTCATCATTAGGTCCTCATGTCTGAGCTACAAGGTTCAGGACTGGTGATTCTGCCACTAAATCATGGAGTGCTCATCCTTTTACAGTTCTAATTAGAAAGTGGCTGTCACACGTCTGTGCATGAACTGACTCAAGGAGAGGTAGAGGCTGAATCCAAGGACAAGCCTTTTTCATGGGAGCACAGGGGATCTCCACCTCAGGAAGATGAAGACCATGCATGAGAATACCTGGATGTTTGTGTTTTGAGAAATGACAAGTGCCAGGTTTAACTCTAGCACACAGAAAACAACTGCATTCATTTCAGAAATGTATTTTACTACCAGTGGCACCAATACACAGATGATGTATATAAAAGTATGAGTTACCTCTCTGGGAAGCTTTTGCCCCCAAACATGTCTTCTAATAAATGATGCCAGAGGGCTGTTGTGTTTCATCAGATAGTTAAGAGGTAAGATTTATTCTTAGAAAAGAAAGGATCAAATAAAAAAAGTCATTCATTACCAAGGATGCCAAAGGATGTTTAAAGATTTTTGCTTAAATAAGATTTCAATGTATCACTGGGATTGAGAAATTTTCCTTTTAAGATCACTATTATTTTAAATGTTGTATTTATGATTTGTGCCCTGCATGGTGCAGTGGTTTTCAAAATGTGGTCTATCATACTCTCCAAGTATTCTTTAGGGATCCACACTCTTTACGGTAATGCCTGGGTTTAAGTGGATAATTTATCACATTTAACCAATCCCAGGATTTTCTTTTTTTTTTTTTTTGGTACCAGTGATTGAATTCATGACCTTGCGCTTGCCAGGCAGGCGCTTGTGCCACTGAGCTAAATCCCCGGCCCATCCCAGGATGTTTTGCCCCAATAAATGAGAGTAGTTTTTGTTGCTGAGTAGTGACTGGAAGTAGCTGGATATTGGTCTATTGAAGTTGCCTTGCTTCTATTAAAACTTGCAGAGGACTGAACCATTGAAAACCACTGTCTTGAGTTATATATCCAGGATATTAATTAGTTTGGTCAGACTAAAACTGACTGAATGCTTTAAGGCTAGCATTTCCCCAATCTCTGTACATGAAATCCTAGAGTTTCTGATCCCTGAGGAATCAGATTTCCTCCTTGGCTTTCTCCTTCTGTGATGATGATTTTCATATCATACCAAGTTACCCTGCCCTAAATGTCAAAGTAATGGGCAGGCAGTGTAGAAATCTTTGAAAGCTAATGATCAGGTTGTTCTGTCAGCCAACATGCACAAAGCTAGGACTGTGGCACAGTTGAATCCTCTGCTTAGGACTGACTACATTAGAATAGCTGAAATTATTAAAAAGGTCTGTTTTATCTCTCCTGGTGTGGTGAATAAGGAAACTCCCAGTTTTATATTACTATATTAAAATTCCCAAGGTGAAAACTTATCAGTGCTAGTTTTCCTGATTCAACTGCCTTCTCTTTATCCAGGTTGTTTTTCTTAAGTCTCTGGAATGAATTTTTAGAGTATGAATAGCAAGATGGGCTTGTTTTTACTACCCTCTCTTACCCACTTTGGGTGCACCTAGTAAGATTTTAAAGAAAGGATCAGATAAGACAATGAGAGTAGATCTTTCTTGTGGATCTTCCAGGATCTACAGAGGTCAAGAGTCCAAAATATTTTGGGAGCTACACTGATGAGAGAACATCACAATTCACACCCAACTTCTGAGTCTACTGTACTTGATGGAGTACAAAGTCCATAAAACATTCTTCCTGTGGCTATGCTTTCGGCCTCCTAATTCCTTTGGAAAATAAAACCCACACATTGACCCTGCAAAGAGAGTAAACTGTTAAGTGCATGTTTAACACTGGGGGCTCTAACATATACTGGCTGATATGTAGAGAAGGGAGTGGAACATTTATGCATATATATTCATTTTTATTTTATACCTTAAGATTGAGAAATGCAAACCTGGCCGGTTGCTTCACAGTGGTGATACATTCAGTGGCTACAGGACTTACTACCAAAACTGCATCTGCCTTTTGTTATTCCATTCTGAGAAATACAATCACATTTCGCACTTACAAAATGAAAAGAAGTGAGAAACATTTCTTGCCTCCTGGATTTTGCTCTGATCACTGATGTGCTCCTCTGAGGAGCCTGTGACAGCCATAACCTCACTGGTATCACAGGCATAAGTTATTGCAAGCAGAGATATGGGTTCTGATTTTATCAACTTTTCTTAAAAAGTTTTATCTCAAGAGGCCCTCTAAGCACAGCACCAAGAAGGGCAGCCAAGCACATTCCAAGCAGCAGTGCCAGATCCTAAATCAAAAGGGTAACAAGAAAGGTATTTCTACAATCTTGTCTCTCCCTCGCAATTTCAGTACTGTTTGAGGCTAGAGGTTGATGGCAGTGGACGTGACTGACAAGACCGTGAACAGCACAGCCAAGCAATGGTCAGTAGAGGTCACAAGCCAGACACATGCAGTGTACCTTTCAGTTACCCCTTTAAGAATGTTCTCCTTTCCACAAGGAAAGAAGCAAACCCCATCATGCACTAGGTTGAGATCTGTCAAACAACTCTGCTAAACACACTACTACTTTGCTGGGTTAACTTGTCATCAGTGAAAGAAAGGAAAAATAATGGAGGGCATACAGAAATTCATTTAATCTTCAAAAGGTAATGCCAAGAAGTTTTCAATGGCTCATTTTCTAGTGCCTGCTTTGTCATTCACATGGGTAGGAAGTCAGAAAATAACGGTTATTAAAAACAAGTGTCTGCTACTAGATTCAGAGTCTGCTTACCTGAGCATCAATTATTTTCTGCTTTGCATCAATAACTGCTTGCATCTCAGCATGATCCTTCTTCAGTTCTTCTTCCACAGCCATTAGCCTAGAATTTGGCAGGAAGGAGGTATCAACATTTCACATAGGGCTAGGTAATGTAAAGAACAAGAAACTTAAAACTCATCATATTTTAAGATTTCTAGTCTTTCCTAATAACAACCTGTAACAATCTTTTCTTTCTTTTCTCTTACCTTCAAAGAAGACAGTCATGGTTGATTTATCTGTGACTGGATTTCATACATTTCATTTCCTTTGGAACAGTATTTCTCTAATCATTTCCTCTTTTTACCTCTATCTGATCCCTTCCTCAGCATATCTTATTTCATTGTAAAACATCATGCCAACCAACAACAAAAAAACCCCTGTCATCTCTTAATTTGAAGTACATACTAACCAAGTGTTCTTTCTTTTCACAGTTAAGTTTCTTCAGAGTACTCTATACTTAGTAGGCTTAATTTATTTCTCAGTCACTGCTTACAACCTAATCCACTATGTTCAGTTCCTCTGTTCTATCTAATCGCTCAACAGCCCCTTTCTGTCATCCATTTACATGACCTGTGGTTTTGAGTACAGACACTGAAGTCTGACTGCATGGCTTCAAATCCTAGTGCACCACTGTTATGGCTTGTGACTAGATGTCCCCTCAAAGCCTCATGCAGTCATAGGTAGGGCTTTTTCAGAAGTGGCTGAATTCAGTGTGTGATGCTGAAATTGATTTATGGTGCAATGCTAGGCTCAAGGACACTAGGATTAAGGGCGTGACTGTTACCCTCCCTCAGTAGCCTGGATAAGACAAGGGCAGAAAGATGCTGTTAAGGTCCCTTGTTGCTTTGCTATCTTCTGTTTGAACTCTTTCTCCTCTGTGATGCCTGTCTTGCCATCCTGACTTGGAGCCAGCTGATTGTTGATTATGGACTGAAACCTTCACAAACTGTGAGCCAACTAAACCTTTTCTCTTTTAACATTTGATGTTGGATATTTTGGCTCAGCAATGAGAAAAGTAACTAAAACAACCACTGTGTGATCTTGGGCAAGAGACTTAATGAATTGATCTTGGGAAAGAGACTTAATGAATTTGTTGCCAGCTTTATCTGTAAAATAATAATCATGGATATTTCAGGGGTTAAGGTGAAGACAAATTAATATTTGTAAAGTGCTTAGGAAAGTGCCAATAGTGAGTGCTATGTAAGTGAGTAGTAAGACTGACCTCTCTTAATCTCCTTTAGTTGGCAGTAGTAATATTTTCTTTTGGTCCTCTGGCCCTAAAGACATACAGTAAAACCCCTTTCTATGTTTCTGGGCTTGTTCTGGAAGCCTAAGTTAGTTTTGGACACTGGCTAGATTTGTTAAACCTAGTTCTTTTCTATGACTTCTCAAATGAGCCACTAGGATGCCACTTTTATTTTGAATTGTTATGATTATAGATAAACCCTCCCCTTATCTTAATAAGAGATGTGCTACATCTCATATTTAAGATACCAGAAGAGATACAGTCAGTCAACATATTTGTAGCGAGTACCACAGAGCATATACAGGGATGAAAATGGCATCCATTGCCCTTCCTTTAAGAGTTTGAAATGTCTCCTCATCTCTTTATACATTTTTTTAAAGAGAAGATCTTATTGTGTACAGTCCAGGCTGGCCTCAAACTGTGGTAATCCTCCTGGATCAGCCTCCTGAATGCTGGGATTAACAGGTGTGCACTGCCTGGTTCTTTATACCTCTTAACAAGCCCACATTCGCCACCAGGTGGTCCTGACCTGCTGATGATGCTTTTCATCTGGCTGTCTTTCTCTTCCTGTTGCCTGCGCAGTCGCTCCTCACTGTCCTCCAGCCGGGCCTTGTATTCCAGCAGCAGCTTCTGCATCTGCTGCTCCTGCACCAGCAACCGTCGTTCGTACTCCTCCAGCCGTCGGCTAGACACTCTCAGGCGCTCCTTCAGTTTGCTGATTTCTTGTTCATACTAGAGCAAAGGAGAAGAGGCACAATGACAAGGAGAGTTTCACTGGCTTTAGAAATTAGGGATTTATGTTTTAATGAAAGAAACTCTAAGCAATGCAGCTAGATGCTGCCTGAGTTGCCATTCCCTTTGCTGCAGCTAGCTTTATTTATTTATTTATTCTTGCTGCTAATGTTATTTAAAATGAACAACTGGCATAAAATGTTAATGAAGCATTGCCCCCCCCTTTTAAAATTATATTTTAAGTCTTTACTTGGTGTTCCAAATTCTACAAATTTAGGTATCTCTCTCCAATACTGCCAGTTGCTATAAGCCACATCCAATCAGTGATGGCTATCAAATAAGAGGGGGAAAAAAGATCAAGCACTTAGAAGCCCGACAAATGATTTAAAAAAAGCCAAAACTTGCTTAACACAGAAAAGATTTCTGTATCATCACCTGTGCTGTAGAATCTCAAATATTATTATCATTCATTAGACTGCCATTCCGGTATTCTACTAGAAGCAGCCTGCTGGAGGACAAGCAACATTTCTATAATGTCACTAGATCAATAAACACAATTTTATGGCAGAGTAGGCTATCACTGCTTTCTTTCTAACTATAAAAATGTAGAAGGTCACAAAGCACTAAGGAAAGGCTTACAGATTCTCTAGGGCTGATTAATACTGCCTTTTGACTAATTTTCATGATGTGGCTCACTTACCCAATTTGGTACTTCTTTCCAGAAAATATGTCTATATTCTAAGAAACCTTACATAATTCACCAATGCAACTGGTTATATGGTACTTTTTTTGTTGTGGGTGGGGTCTAAGTGAAATGAAATGTCAAATTTTCTAGGTGAGGTGAGAGGCATAAGCTTTCCTATGAATTCATATTCATAGGGACTTATATTCATTAGCAATTAATGATAAATCTGTATGGTACTTTAAAAGTGCAATTTTATACGGTATTATTTCATCTAATTTAGCTAGATAACTAGCTTTTACTTATTCAACCTTGTGGGCCTAAATTATGCTTGTTAATTTAGAAAGTCAAAGGTGAAAGTTTTTATGACAGTTCTAAATAGACTGTATTAATATGCATAATTTAGGGCCATGCTAATAAGTTAATTATTTGGTTGTCAATTAAATGTGATAACGCTATACACAACAATAAGATCGTTGATCCTTTTTAGTTCAATTTTCTACCAAGGAACTCAAGCAACAAATACATTTTAAAGAATTATTATAGACTATATATTCTTTATCTAGAAAAGGCAAAGAAAAAAAAGCCAAATTGTCACCAAGATACAGATAGCAAGTCTAGCACTAAGGTAATTTTGAGCTTATGAATACTAACAATAGGCTTATACAGATACAACTATTTACCTAAAATGATTAGAAATAAATAGCAGAGTGTCTTCAATATGAAGGCCATCTACCCGAAAAAAGAAATTATCTAATCTAATCTTCCTCCCCTGTAGCTTGATGCATATGCACATATGGAGATGCTAGTGAACTATAAGATATAGACATACATATGATGGTTAATATAGAGGCAGAGAGAATGATGGTGGCAGATGGACAACATTCCTGTCTTGATAACCCTTTTAGTGGCCTATCACTTGGGGAAAAAAAATCAATACAGACAGACCTTCTCTGCATGCTTGACTTCATCTCGATTTTGCTCAGTTTCTTCCACATCTTCTTCATATTGCCCATTGTTTAGAACCCAGGCTGCTGTCCTCTCTACTGGGGACATGGTAGCAGAGTCCACAGGTGACTGAACCTGCATGAGAAATAGTTATTAGGATTTCTTAAAACAGCTCATTCACAAAAATCATACGATCATCTCAATCAATGCAGAAAAAGCTTTTGACAAAGTCCAGAACCCATTCATGATTAAAAACTCTACAGAGAATTGGAATAGATGGTCTTAATCTCATAAAAGCCATCTACAACAAACCAACAGCCATCATCATACTAAATGGACGAAAACTGAAAGCTTTTTCTCTAAAATCAGGAACAAGACAAGGATATCCACTGTCTCCACCCTTATTCAACACAGTCCTGGAAACTGTAGCTGGAGCAGTTAGACAAGAGAAAGAAAAAAAGGAATAAAGATAGGAAAGGAAAAAGTTAAACTATCATTATTTGCTGACGACATGATACCCTACTTAGAAGACCCCAAAAACTCCACCAAAAGACTACTAGATTTAACATGCAAATTCAATAATGTAGCTGGTACAAAGCTGACACTCAAAAATCAATAGCCTTCCTGTACAAGAATAACAAACTCACTGAGACAGAAGTCAGGGAAACAATACCTTTTATAATAGCATTCAAAAAAATGAAATACCTAGAAGTCAATCTAACAAAGGATGTAAAAGACTTCTACATTGAAAACTACAGTATTCTGAAAAAGGAGATTGAAGAGGATATTAGAAAATGGAGAGATATCCTGTGTTCTTCGGTAGGAAGAACCAATATAGTGAAAACTGTTATACAGATTCAATGCAATCCCAATCAAAATTCTAATAGCATATCTTACAGAATTAGAGAAAACAATCCTAAAATTTATCTAAGACCAGAAAACACCTAGAATAGCAAAGGCGATCCTGGGCAACAAAGACAAGACAGGGGGCATCCCAATCCCTGACTTGAAATTATACTATAAAGCTACTGTGATAAAAAGTGCTGCACTGGAAACAAACAAACAAACAACAAAAAAACACAAAAAAAACCCACAAAATGAAAATGAATAGAACAGATTAGAAGAGATACAGAAACAACTCCAGACCCACTAAGCCACCTTATCTTTTTTTTGTTTTTGGTATTGGGGATCGAACTCAGACCTCGCAATTGCCAGTCAGGCGCTTATGCCGCTGAGCTAAATCCCTGGCAGCCACCTTATCTTTGACAAAGGTGCCAAACACATTAACTGGAAGGAAGATAGCCTCTTTAATAAATGGTGCTGGAAAAACTGGCTCTACATATGCCGAAGATTAAAATTGGACCCATTTCATCCACCATGTACTACACTAAAATCAGAATGGATCAAAGATCTTAATATTAAAACAGAAACATTAAATCTGCTGGAAGATGGAGTAGGTAAAACTCTTGAAGACACTAGTGTAGGCAAAGACTTTATGAACAAAACTCTGACTGAATTGGAATTATCACAAAGAAGCAAAGACTGGAATCTCACCCTACTGAAAAGCTTTTGCACAGCAAGAGAAACCACCAACAAAATGAAGAGACAACCCACAACGTGAGAAAAAATGTTTGCCAGCTGTACTTCAGATAAAGGATTACTATCAAGAACATATAAAGAACTGAAAAAAGTCAGTCCTCCCAGATTTAAAGACCCAATCCAAAAATGGGCATCCAAAATGAATACATACTTCTCAGATGAAGAAATATGAACAGCAAATAAATATATGAAAAAATATTCAACATCACTGGCCACTTGAGAGATGTAAATTAAAACAACACTGAGAGTCCACCTCACCTCAGAAAGAATGGCTACTATCAAGATATCAAGCAATAACACGCTGGAGGGGCTGTGGGGGAAAAAGGAACCCTTTTCCACTGTTGGCAGGAATGCAGACTGGTGTAACCACTGTGGAAATCAGTGTGGAGATTCCTCAAAAAACTAGGACTAGAGGTCCTATTCGACCCAGCTATTCCTCTTCTGGGTATCTTCCCAAAAGAATTAAAAACATCATACCACAGTGGTTTATGTGCACCCATGTTTATAGCAGCACAATTTGTAATAGCCAGATCTTGGAAACAACCTAAATGCCCTTGACTAAGGAATGGATAAAAAAGATGTGGTATTTTTATACAAAGGAGTACTACTCAGCCATAAAAAAGGATAAACTGGAGACTTTTATACATAAATGGATGCAACTTGAGACCATACTCATAAGTGAAATAAATCAGACACACACGTGTAAACATTGTATTATCTCACTAGTGTGAAAAGCTGAAAGAAACAGCACATATATATGTATACAAAAATTGCTAAGATAGTTATACTATGGATTTCCCTGAGTTCACTGAAAAGAAAGATTTGTGCTGGTACTGTTTGGACTATTAAATGCAGATATCTTGTGCTCTGGGTGAATGATTTGGGGATGCCAATGTGCAATGTATGTACCATTGTTGCCCCAATTGACATGTTTGGAAATTTTGTTTTAGGTTTTTTTCTTTTTTTCTCCTTGAAATAAAATGAATTTGGGAAAAAGCCCAGCTCATTCATTCATTACGTTTCACAAAGGCAGCTATTCTTGGAAGACATGACAGTGATCTTTCAATTTTCTATTAAATGTTCTTAGCTTTAAGTAGTATTTTATTAATGAAAGGAAAAGAATATCCATTTGTATACATCACACCCAAGAACCATCCTTCTTCTCCTTCTACTGAAAGCCAAGGCCTTAAAATTATTAATTTGCACAGTGGTTCAAATGCTGTTAGGTACCAAAATACCTAGTGAGATTAAGATGATGATAGAATGAGAGAAAGAATGTGTAACTTGATGATTGATTGCTCACATGGTGAAATGTCTGTTGAACCCATAGACCAAAGAACTGATTAAGGCTAGGTAAACTCAAAGGATGACATTTAGGTATCAGAATACCAAATACTTAGTTTTTACGCTAACCATTTAGAAAAAGAGAAAGACAAGTGATACCAGTTATTTCTAGAGGTCACTGATTTCCCAACAGATTAAGATCACTCAGGAGCCCATGTTTTAAACCAGAAAGTTTCCTGATGAATACGTGATCAAAATGTCTGGGGTATAGAAATATAGCGATATAGAGGGTAGGCCTGGGCTATGGCCAGTTGGTAACTAAAAGCAGGATAAAACCCGGCATCTCTGCCGTCATTTTATGTATGTTTTCTTTATTACTGTAAAAGTTTGGATCAGATCACTGCTCAGCTCTGTATGTAGGCATGTCGATTACTTAAGAAGTGTTTGTCTGAAAACTGCCAATACAAGCAAGGTTTATTAGCTTTTAATTAATCTTTCCTATCGCATCCCTGTTCCAGACTGAGAACACCAGGTTGGATCCCTAAGGCAATTTCGAGATTTACAGAAATGCTCAGCTGCCAGCTTTTACAAAATCTGTTGCAGACCCTTTACGTGGTGCCTAGAAGTCTCTCCAGTTACACTCTGTGCTCCACAGAAGACTCTACTTTGCAGTCTAAGCCTGTAGTCACCTTGTATTTCAGGCACAGGAGAGCTTCACAGAACAGATCATCCGCAGCAGGGCCAGTCATCTCATGGGAATTGGACTGCTCCCTCAAATCATCAGCACTTCTCTAGAACCACCTCACAGAACCAATCCTGAGACAATGATCAACCAGACCAGGAATACCTACACTGCCAGCTATGCAAATCCCCAGCTAGAAAAACCCTCAAACTTTGTCTTTGTTCCCCTTTTCTAAAAAACCTCGAAGTATCTGTTAACCATTCAAGGAGAGAGATCTTGAACCTCTGTACCTGTCCTTTCTGGCATGGCCTAGCTGAACAATGCTCTTCTCCTGTTCTTTATCACTGTTGTCTCCTTGACTGGCATTTTAGGACCAGTAGCTGAGCCTGGTTTACTGAGATCTCTGGAGCTGGGAATTTTGCCTTAAAACAGGTTAGGACAGCAAGATATCTGTTCTTTTTACAAAGTGTTAAGAATTCTGGCTTTGAGAAGCAACTGTTACTTAATACTGTGTTTCTAGTCTACTGAATAGGGTTATCACCACCATCACCTATGCTGACCATCTCATAGTTATGAGGATTGAGCAAGACAGTAGATGTACGAGTTCTTTGGCAACTGCAGAGCACTATAGAGAGGTTACATGTCAGTCCTACATTTATGCTTCAAAAACTGGAAGTGGATATTACAGTTTACATTAGACTATTGAACACTAGTGCTTTCTTCACAAACGATGCTAGAAATATACATTTTTCCCTCCATGGGCAGGGAGAAACAGTGAGACAGAACACAAAGCTTCCTAGAGGAATTAGCCTTTTATAGTTAAAATGAATTTTTGAGAACCAATGAATACTCCATAATTTCATAACTGAAGAGAATTTTCTCTTTCATGCAGAGCTATATACTTTAAGAATCTTTATATTGTTTTGGACTAGAGTTCCATTAAACTCTAAATAAGTATTTTAAAATAATCTTTATTTTGATGACCACAAGAATCAAGGTAGATTAAAAAAAAACTGCAGACTAAAAAAGTAATCAAAGATGGGTTGAGAGAAACTTTATATACACAAACGTAGTATGAGGGTATTTCTTAAAGTTTTGAAGAACCTGGTTTGTTGACCTACAAATATATCATAGATACATAAGAAAGGCATCATGCCTAAGAATGGATGTGTGTAGTTTATATATGGAGACACAATTGTCAAGTAGTCTGTCAACATTCTCTAATGGCACAATTTTAAAATATAAATATATATTAAATTTCAGTACTCTCAGAATTCAAAATTCTATCTCCATCTCTACTACAGTCATAGGTGTTTTCTTCATTTGTCATATCTACTATATCATTAATATATTTACTTATTGCAAAAAAATAACTTTTTTTGAGTTATTTACTTACTGCAAAAAAAAAAAAAACTTTTTGAGTTAGCTAAACCCGTGGGCTAAGCAATATCAGTAAAATTCATGATTCGATGTTCCATGCATATATTTGATATAGCTACATACTAATGGTTATATATTTTTCTAAAATGTATCAACACAGGATTCAGCGCAATCCAAGAATCAGCGCGACCCTCAGGGGAACACCCGGCCAGCCTCGCAGGACACAGAGGTACACAGCCCAGCCCAGATCAGCCCAGGACCCCAGAGCTGCTCACCGGGGACTGACCAACATAGCTGCAGGGACTTGGAGAGCTTGGGCTCCCCCGAGCAGAGTGCAGAGCACGCATGAGCTCCATACTTAAGTGGAGCGGCTTGTGCGTGCACCATCCCAGAGCTTGCCGACCCCCGCCCAGCTGGGATGCTCCCGGCACTGTAGGCCTGGGACTTGCCCAGGCTTGCCCCGGCACAGTTGTTGCTCTGAACTTGCAGACAGACCCAGGGTCCGGGCGGTCACTCCGGGGTACTTTGCCTAGCTCCCTGGGACCGGGAGGCCTTGGCCCCCACCCAGTTAAGGCAGAGGCTCCACCGGCATGCCCCAGGAGGCTGCCCTCCCTTGTTGCACGCAGGACCCACCTCTACCAGGTCCCGTGATTCAGCGCAACCCAAGAATCAGCGCAACCCTCAGGGGAACTCCTGGCCAGCCTCGCAGGACACAGAGCCACATAGGTGCTAGAAGAAAATGACAAAACGAAAGACCAAGAGGCAGTCTCTGTTCCCCAGCCCACAAAGAACAAACCCAAGAGACACTGAAATGGAAGACAGTGGGAGTCACAAAAATGGACTTTCTGAAATGATAGAAAATGCAATAAAGAAACAGCTTGATGAAGCTATAGAGAAATTCAAATCAGAAATATTCTCTCAGCTAAAAAATGAAATGAGAATCATTATTAAAGAAATGTGTGTATCTAAAGAAGAGCAAGATAAAAAATAGAAGAACTTAAGAAAATGATCGAAACCCTGAGTGAACAATATAAGACACAAACAGAATGCATGAAACAGATGCAAAGGGAAATGCAGGAAATAAAAAACTCCATGGAAAGTTTGAAAAATCGCTTAAATGAAGCTGAAGATAGAATCTCAGATCTTGAAGACAGCATGGGAGATCATGGCCATAAAAGAAAAGATCTCCTAAAAATAGTAAGGAACCAAGAAACAACAATTCAACAGCTGCAAGATGATGCCAAGAGAAATAACATAAGATTAATAGGCATAAATGAAAAAGCAGGGGTCAACACTAATGACTTGCGCAGACTATTCACAGAAATAATAGCAGAAAACTTTCCAAACATGAGAAGAGAATCTGAAATACAGGTAACTGAGGCATACAGAACCCCAATTAACCACAACCAAAATAAACCCTCACCCAGACATATAATAATAAGGGTATCAGAAATACAGCACAAGAACAAAATACTAAAAGCTGTCAGACAAAAGAAACAGATCACCTATGAAGGAAAGCCTATCAGAATCATGGCAGACTTCTCAACACAAACCTTTAAGTCTAGAAGAGCTTGGAGTGAAGTATTTCAAATCCTGAAAGAAAATAACTTTCAACCCAGATTGATGTACCCTGCAAAACTATCCTTAAAAATTGATGGAGAAATAAGATACTTTCATGACAAAGAACA